>VWYH01007773.1:773450-849655 GCA_013399365.1 Pampusana beccarii
CGCGCCGCTGTCGCTCAGCGGGGCCGGCCCTGCGTGCGCCGGGACGGGGCGCTGGGGGCGGCCGGGACGTGTCCGGCTGTCTTCCGTGGGCGGCTCCGGCTCCGGGGAAAACCAACACGGGCCCCAGAACAAGCACTCCCACCAGAGGAGCGTTCCCGCCTCCGGCGCAACTTTGCGTGAGGAGAGCGGAGCTGGCGCGGGCTCCAGGTGCAGTAACTCCCGCAGTCCCCGCGCTGGGCAGGAGCCGGCAGCCAGGCAGGGAGCTCCGAGCGCGCCCGGCCCTCCTTCACCAGCGGCTAATTCCTGGAGCAGCCACGAAACGCTATTTGGCTCCAGCATCCAAAAGGATTCTGAGTTGCACTGTAGCCCTGACAGCCCAAACCCCGGGCAGAACCGCTGCATCCGAGGTTGTGATCACCCAACAGCCGCAGCGTAGGCAAGTTTGACATCAAACTAGAGAGAAAAAAATAGAAAAGTTTGTTCTTTTAAATGGGCAACCAATGGCACAATGGATAAAACATAATACGTCAGTACTTCCATTTAGACAATGCACCTGTTGAGCAGTGAGTCTGACCCATTACATCGTATCCTCTTAATCATCAGGCAGAGCTGCTCTCAAGTTCAGGTTCTTAGTGCAGGATCCACAGAGGTCATGTTGCATTGCAGTTTTTTCTTACTCTGTTTATTGAATTTCTTTAAATAATTAAAATCCCAGTCTAAATATGAATTCACTTATGAGGATAACCCAGAAAGTACATGTTTAAGTCTATCAGAAAAACAAGCAGAGCACATGAAGCAACAGTTGTTCAAATAACATTTGTTGCATTTATCTTACAAACCCACCTACACGACTGTACTTTCTGGCAGGCGATATCCAACAGTGCTGGCACACAGCAGTGTTTTCTCTGATATTTAGGCTGTGCCACAGCTGTATAGAAGTTGCAGCTAGAAAAAGAAATGCTCTCAGTTCTCTGACTGACAGAGCACAATGCCCTGACCGGTGCCTCTGCACCCCAAGTCAACACTCCTCTGTTTTGAGTTGCATCAAAATAAGAGTTCAAGAATGCAAATAGAGTTCTCTAAAAGAAAGGACAAGGACCAAAACAGGTTCCTTGTTCTCCCCCTTGCTCACAGGGATCATGGCCATCAAGCACCGCACCTGAAACACAGGCCTGACCTATCTCCTTGTGACCCAGGTTTTTCAGCTTCCATGGCTGCTGCTGAACAGCTGATGTTCCACACACATACCCTGACCCGGACACTTACATTGGTTAAAGATTTACCCAACATCTTTTATACACAAAACTTATGTTTCAGATATTAACTTGTAAAGATAACTTGAAGGGTTTATGCCTTATGCTACTCCATATTCCATACGTTAAATCATTTAGCCAAAAATACCTCTTCAAGGGTTTTCAGCTCCTTGTGACTCTGTAAGTCCTTCTGAAACCTGTGGCAGACAAGACGACGCTGCCTCCTGAGACGTGCTATTCACAAGCCTTCATATTTCTCACAAATAGACAGTGCTCTGTGGAGGCAAGTAAATGTTTACCTTAAATTCTACACATTTATAGATGTCTGAAGACAGTATTAAGCAAATCAGTTTCACCCCACTCCTATGCATTTTCTGCACCCAGTATAAAATCAGCTCAAGACAACTCAAGCGCAGCCAAGAAATAAGTGCCCGTTAAGGAGCACACGAGGACAATATGCTGGAACACCAAGTAAGGAAACAAGAACTTTGCAAGGCTGACCTGTTTCTGAAACATCTTGTGGACCTTCATGTTATTGAGAGAAAGCAAAGCCAAGCTCTTTTTAAAATGTTGACTTGATGGGACAATGTAAACCTTTACAAAACCATCCGGAAGGAGCAGCAGCATCTGCAAGCTTGGCTTCGAGCTGTACCAGGCAGCTCTTTATGTTCAAAGAAAGCAGTAAATGACCCCAATTCATAGGTTCTGTCCCCAGCTCCCATGTTAGCTTCAGCATCCTGTGAAACACAAAATCTGTTACGTCAGCAGAAGGCTCAGAGATGTAGGATTCCTGCATTTGAGAGGACTCTTTATGACCAATCTCTTAACATGAAGCCCGTGCAAGCGATATTCATGTGGTCTGCAGTTACCTCTTATGCAAGTAATGGAACGCGCTCTACAGTCTTCCCCACAATTTTGCAAGATGTGAAACTGCTCGAGGTAAGCAGCAGTACTTATCATTATATTAAGACCAAAGGCATCAGTAACAGTTTAAGTATCTTTTTTAATTTTCTTACAACCACTTAAAACTGTCATATACCACAAACGTATGTACACTATTTACAGACAAAACAAGCAAAATATCCATCCAAAATATTTTTTAAAAAATCCTCTGATTAAATTGTTACACCTGCTCAAACAATGGTGGGACTTAATAGGCATATTTTCTTGTGCATGTTTCTCTTCCATGTAGTACTTCAGTCTCACTGCATATATATATATATTTAAAAGTTAAAGAAAGATAAAACAACAAGCAGAAGGGACACAACACAATATGCATTTAAATCTTTGTTTAAGAACAAGCAGCTAATTAAAAAAGGCAAAATACAGGAAAAGTGCATCAGTTCCAATGAGTTAGTAAAAGAAAGAGGCCCACAGGTGGAGAGCAGGTACCCTTTAGGGTAGAGTCTCCTAGAAGACCTCTGATTGTCTATAAAGATTATTTAAAATTTATTTTAGACAGAAATTAAAAACCAAACCAAAACAAAGACATGAAAGAGGAGAGGAGAAACATGACACCTCCAGATTTATTTTTTTTTTCCACAAGGTTTCTTGGAAACTGGTGTTCAACAACTTCCAGAGTGGGCAAGAACTCATTAGTGCCCGGACCTCACTGTTCATTGACACAACTGGAGCGAGCCGTCCCCGGGTCTCCAGCAGAAGGCCTGTTCCTCCTGAACTGTGCAAGGCCAGAGGACGTTCCCCGGGCTTTGTACCCGTGGTTGTGCTAAGTCAGTTAGACCTACTGCCTCTGAACTTTGTCAGTGCAAGACCTGCTCGCTTCCATGGCTTAAAGCTGAGCCAAACATTGCTGGCTTTGCACCTAACAGAATAACTTTGTCTTCTCATCAAAATGTCCATCTGTATGTCTGGTGCATTTCAGAACAACAGCTGCAACCTTAAAGAAGCCAGAAATGTCCATGGAGACAAAGTGTCACTAACCTTAACTCATTTTTTGCTGTATTTAATACAGATTATTATTATTATTATTTTAAAACACATACCAGTAAAAGAGGCTGTTGTATCTGGTGTTCTCAAGTCCCATTCTAGTCCTTTACCCAAAAGGCTGCCTCTGAAAACAAGGCTATGTGCATGTTTGGGGAAGGTTGGCAGCACCCTGCAGTGGGAGTTCAGTTCAGCACAACGTCCCTTTAAAACGGAGCCTTCAGCCAACACTTGAAGTCTCCAGACAGAGCCTGTGTCTTGTGCTTAGTTACTTCTAGATAATGTGAGCTCACAGTAGGCAGTAACCAGTCTGCCACTGTGTGATTGGTTAAAGAGCAGTTTTGTAGAGGATCACGGTATTTTTGGCTTTCTGGTAAGGCTACTTCATCTAGTAACTTCTCCTCTAACAACAGATTTGGTCCAAAGGTATCCAGTCTCCAATTTGAGCTTGGTAGTTTTGAAGCCTGTTCCATTACATTCAAAAACTCTCACAAGCCATTTTGCCTTTTGCTAACAACGTACCAAGTCTTTGTAGTTTATACAGAAGAATGGAGTGCTCAGTCCAATCAACTGTAAATATATTTACACTTCTGTGGACCTAGCAGCTAAATACTCCTTCCCTCCTTTAAAGCATCATTGGAATCAGGATCAAATGCTAGCAAATCCTAAAACAACAACAAAATACTGCTAAAAGTTGTGACAAGAGAAAGTAATCTAAACAACCACTCCCAGCTCTGTATGTACTGTTCCCATTAATCCAGGAGAGACTGCAAACACTCCTGGCATCTGCCTTTTATTTCATTCCTCAAAGAGCAACTTTCAGAAATGTTTAGCATTAGGGAAAAAAAGTAGTCTTCATTCACCAAGACCAGTGCTGTACCTCTCCTCTTCTGGAAGGATTGCTTTCGGCTTAGGATGGGCTGCAAGCTGATCGTGCTTTGGGGGATCATTCTACCACATTAACCTTCCATGACATTTTTGGAGATCAAATACTTCTCTATTATGGCCTCCTCGTGCTGGCGCAGAAAGCACACTACAGTAACTCACCAAAATCTTTCTGCATCACAGGACTAAGCTTAGCACAGTACAGGTGCCACATGGAGGCACCACCAGGTTTCTAAAGCTATGATGTGCAAAACCAGGACCGTACAATGCATATGAAAATAAGACAAGCAAGAATACAAACCCTCAATGGGTCAGCCAAGGGAAACTTCCTTTCACCATCCACATTGACAGCATGCGAGGCCCCATGGAGGGCTTGTTTTCTTGTACTGAAGACATCTGTGCAAGATACCACTGCCTTTCTCCCAGACTCCAGCTTTCTCATATCTTATGGTGAATGGATGTGGTAGAGGACAGCACAAATCCCTGAAGCCTAAATTACTGCAGTCTCAGCAACTCCTGCTGGTGAAACATTGGTATCGCCCAAAGCCAAGGTTCAGTCATTGGCTACCAAAAATCCAGTTTTGAAGAATGAGAACAACTAAAGCAGCACATGAGCTGATTTCAAGTCATGTTGGAATATGATAAACAAATATAAGTGCAGTTGTGTCATCTGCTATGCACAGAAAAGCTTGAAAAGGAGTCAGGTAGAAACACCATCCATCAAGATAAAGCCCCAATTATCCCTTTTAAATCCAGCAATAAAACAGAGTGCATTTTTTTCCAGGAAACAGAGTGTACAGTACCCGTGTGCAGCATAAAAACATTTCACAAATAATGAAAACATCCCTTTTGAAAATCTCAACAAAAAAAGATCCCATTGGGACCAGACTGTCAGTGCCTCCCAAAACAAGGCAGAAAAATCTAGCCTATAAAACATGCCAAAGGTGACCAGTAAGTATCCCACTAACCTCTGAAACTGCTGACTGGTTTGTTTACTGAGAAAAAGAAGTATGACATTTATATTTAAAACCCTAGGTGCTGTGTTAACAGGTTCACTAAATTACCCTTTAGGCTCTGGTCTCTCCTGACAACTACTTGAAAAGACATCTACCTGTCCATGGGGAAAGGTGGAAGCAACATCTCTTGCTTATGCAGGTCCATTCTGCTGGGCATCAGTGCAATAGATTTCTGGAAACTCTGAAGAATGACCAATATGATCCAAAAGCATCATCATCTAGCCCAGCAGTTCTCTGCTGGTCAAATTTCTCAAGACAAGATGCTGACAGCCAAGCAGCAATGTTCCTTTCAAAAATGTTTCCAGGCCTAGTGGCTTATCACTGAGCTTGTCCTAAAGGAATGCAGTACAGGCAGATGTCTTAAGCACAACATGAAGAGCCAAAATGTCAATTTTTTGGCCATGTATCTGGTGTGGGGAAGAAGGGGCACTTTGATTTCAATTTAATTGTTTTCAGACTCTGCTTCGAACTTGGGAGAAAAAATTGTCCTAGCTACACACTGCCCTCCCTCCCTCAAGAATACTCAGCTAGTAAACTGTCTGACATCTAGGTTTTGATTCTGGAACGGAAAAAAATACTCATTTTAGCACTTTCATAAATAGCTTTGCCTTGACTAGGCAGTTATTCTAAGGGGAAAAAGAAATAAACCCCAGTTATTTCACTTTGCTTACTCTAAAGTTTTCATTGGAGGTAGCTCCCCCCGTGCAAACTCGGCTGTGTTTACAGACAAACTCCTGGCTGCATCCTGCAGCTCACAGCATCAGAACGGCCCATCACATCAGGCCTAAGAGACACTGGAATTATCTGTTTGGGTAACCAGTGTTTATCAGAAACCAGCAAATGCATCTTTCCTGTACAGATTCCTGCAGTGAGCACCTTCCTACCTCTAATACCATAGTATGCCAGGGGCTTTCTGCAAAAACGTATTTGAGCAGGAGATAAGGGACCAGGGCTGCACACAGAG
Source organism: Pampusana beccarii (assembly GCA_013399365.1). NCBI lineage: Eukaryota > Metazoa > Chordata > Aves > Columbiformes > Columbidae > Pampusana > Pampusana beccarii. The sequence goes on from VWYH01007773.1 coordinate 779,513, forward strand.
CTCCGGCCTGTGCTCCTCCAAATACTTTGAGAACAGGCAGAGTGAATGAACGTGAGTCACCTGAAACCTAATGCTTATTTGATGCAGATCTTGAGCTTGATGCAAGTTTCCCACATCTTTAATGGAAAGTAAGGTAAGCCCTGTTAGTTGAAGTGTAAAGTACAGGTCTACAACAAGTGGCTGACTGGGTTTTATTGCCCTGGAAAATTAAAATCAGCAGTTCATCCTGCTGTGGGTCTACTGATGAAACTAGATGTCCCTCCGGTTCTTTTCCTTTAAAAAAAGCAAACCCCATCTGCCATTTTCATCAAGTCTGATCCTGAGCAGCTATAAATAGTTAAAAAGTCATGCTCATAAGATGCTTCCAGTATGCAAACACTGGCAGAGCTAAGTTGCAGTCCTCCATTGATTGCAGATTTCTCAGTTTGTTCTCTAAAAAGATGGTCAGGTAGCAAAGCAGAAGTCTGCTGACAGGTCTGTGTGCATGGCCCTATTGTTTGCTACAAGCAAAAGGAAACAACTTCACACAATTGAAATAACAACAACAAAAAACCCCCACATAAATTTTATCTTACAACCAGAATATAGAAAATGCAGAGGCACTTTCTCTTTCCTTCTTTTTTTTTTTTTTTTTTCCTACAGCCTGTCTGTAAGAGAAGTGCAAAATAATGAAGTTTTCTGACATCTGAGAAAAACTAAACAGCCAGGTCAAACCTACACAGGTTTCAGCTAAAGCTTTGGAGCAGCAGCTCTGGATGCTGACACCAGCTTGGACTCCTGACACCCTACAGAAGAAAGACTGCTGTGCAGCTACAGACCATTTGTCCAGAAGTAGTTCCCTCCCTTTTTAGTTCATCACTTCTACTGTTCAGGCTACAGAGGTAGTAAAACCAAACCAAACCAAAAACCCAACAACAATGAAACAAAACCCAAAACAAACAGACAAACAAAAAACCAAAAGGAACCACACTCTTGCTATACTGTACATTCAGAACCCCGTGGCCACATCGTTGTCCTAACAATGAACAAATTCATTAAAAAACTCAACATTAACACACGAATGTGCAAAGAGCACATTCCAAAGCCAGTGCTGTGGTAAAGCAAGTGTTCATCCACAGGGAGGGAAGGGGATTCTGTGAATCATCAGGAACAGAGAAAGGTTATTTCTGGCAGCTTACATGCTAACGTAAACAGGATCCGTTTCTCCTTTTAAAGTTCCGTGCCAACAGAACTATTGAAATGTCATTTCCCACCAGAGGAGACTTTAATCATTAAAAAACACGTTAAAAAAAGGGAACCATAGAGCAAGAGACTATTGTGTTCCCAAGCTGGCAGCTGGTGGAGTAGCCCCTTATGTTTGCATTGACATTTTGCTCCAGATGTTGTCTTCTTTTTGTCAAAGTGAAAAACCAAGGCTGACAGATGCTCTTAGGTCACCAGGGCCCCAGTTGAACTTCATTTGGCTTTCCTTGCTAGAGAGAAAGGAGCATGTTTTTGTAGTTGTGCTTCAAAGGTCCACTTCAATTTGGCTGCTCCTCAGTTAGCAAACTGCTGGTAAAAGGCAAGTTTGACCCTCTCGATGTGATGGCAAAGTTTAATAGCTGGCCCAAGCTTCAAGTCCATGCACTCCTGAACGGTGGGCAGGGTCAGCAGCAGCAGCGCCTGGCCATCGATCTCCTGTCAGAAGACAAAAACTCCAGAGTGACTTTGCATTTTGATTTTCCTGGCTCCTTCAGCTTTGACTTGCTGTAATTTCAGATTCATGACCGTTTGTGAATTAGACGTTTCTTTCATGCTACTCCAGGCAGCTTAAAAAGAAAAATCTCTCTTCCTCACTACAAAGTAACTCCTTTCTTAAAATGTCAGCTCAAATTCACTGGCTAAGAGACAGAACCTCATGAGATGCTATTTTTAAAAAATAAACCTAGTAACAGAAACCAAGAAAATTTAATGCAGAAAGTCACTTTACCTAACCTCTGCATCTTTCTAGAGAACCAGAGGTTCTACAAGGAAAAGTACATCTTCTGGAACATCTAACAGAGGCCACGCTCATCACCAGTTCCACTGATACAGTTTTGAATAGGTTATTTTTTCTATAATGGCAAATTTTAACCAAGATGCAAGAACAATGTTAACTTGAGTCATGTTTGTACTCTAGTTGTCATACCACAACACGAAAATGTTCACTTGTGCAGCTGTACAACACAGCTAGTACAGCTAATATATCTGCAGCTAGTTTGCAGAATGGAAAACACTTATCATTTGGAAAAGTCAACACAAGGGGCAAAACTGTATTTCCAAGGAAACAGGCTGCTGCCTTCATGCTGCTTGGCTGCAGGTATTCTCTATAGTTTTGGGATTCGGATGTCCCAGAGACCAAAACATCCTCCACTGAGTACTAAGAAACCTGAAGAACTCCGGCCATCCCCTTAACCTCCTTGCCCAAATTGTGGAAGGTTGTGCATGTGTTTGTTCCCTCAAAACGCTATTATAAAATCTAAACTATCTTATTTTTGTGATTCACTAGAGGATAAAAAGCAAAGTGACATATTCAGCATTTTAACAGACAGAAAAGGATACCTGATCAAGGAAAATTCTCGCCAGGGGTGCACAGTCAGTGGATTTGAGGAATCGCACGACGTCAGCCACGCTCCACTCCAGAGGGTTACTGTCCAGCTGCAGCTTTTCAGCAATTTCCATCTTTATGTCCTAGTCAAGCCACCCAGCACAAAAAGAATTCCCAGAATGTTACATATGCAATGGACCAACACTCCTGTTTATTTCCCCACACTCAAACATTCAGCTGCCAAACAAAGCTCTAATGAGAGCTAAAATTGTAGAGGTTTCTTGGTTAGCAGAGATGTGCAGAACGACATTGTGTGAGGGTGGAGGCTATAACAATGTTATAGATCCCCCAGCAAGCAGGGATCTAAAACCAGGATTTGGTCGACACCACATCGCTGCTCAGGTTGAATGAAGAGGAGTGCTCACAGCTGGGAAATGTAAAGTTCACCATTCTGTCTACAGCTCTCTGTTTAGTCTTTATTACAGTCCTGTAATATGACTGTAATAAAAATAATGATTTTTGATTACTCTGTAGTGTCTTCACAATGCCCTTTATGGCATAACAGAGTATTTTATGACAATACACATATGACGTTTCATACTCCCAAGATATTCGTGCCTGCCTAACAGTAAGCAAGCTAGAACAGAAATCTACATTTGATGTTACCTTTGGTGAAGGAGGTTTATTTTCATCATCAGAAAAGGAAAAGGTCCTGAGCTTCCTCTTCCGCTTGTCTCGGTCCTGAGCCAGGGAATGAGACAGTTCACTCTGTGTAGGAGAGGATGACACTGATTTCTTCTCCGATACCTCTGATTCCTCCAGCAATTCATCTTGGTGCTCTGAGGTACTATCCTCCGTCAGAGATTCTTCATCTACCTCGTCCTGGTCATCGTCCTCTTCTCCTCCGCTGCCCTGAAGAGGTAGAAAAAAGAAGAGTGATGAAATTAAAAAAAAAAAATAGGAAGTTGAGTACAAAAGCTACAATTGCCACTGATTTGTCAGCCGTAATTTGAGGCTACAAGAAACGAACAGTTTATTGTTTCAAATGAAGCTGGTTGAAGATGATATACCACTTCAAAGTTGTAGGAAGTCTCGTACCTGGGGAGATCCAGCGGGAGTGTTATCCACTGAAGCAGAAGAACGTTTTTTCTTATGAACAAAAAAATGTTTTCGTCTCTTCCGTCTTTTATTTGGCTTCTTCATGGCTACTTCCAGGTTACTGTGGCCACCCGGAGGCCTACCTATCCGCTTGTTTTTCCGCTTTCCGTAATAGTGTGCTACCAAAACAGAAGAAAGGAGCACCGTTTTGAAACACACCTTCAATGTCACTAGTTATGTTTGTCCATCATTAGGGCTGGAAAATCAGTAGGACGTTTCCCATCAGAAATCCCAATTATGCAAAACTTCAAAACGAGTATGTCTATATTTTCCTCTTCAGCTTGGTTTAAAGAAGAAGAATTACTACTCAATTTTATTTGCCCTATAAAGATTCACTTCCTCTATCTCCGAGAAGCCCCAAATGATCAGATTTCAGACAAAAATCATCAGCCACAGAGTTGATCCAATTTCATGGTGCTTTTTGTAATGTTTTGTAGTTTACAAGTATGGCCTCAATGCACTGTTCTCACAGTGTCAAATGGTTAGTTTTAAAAAGACTAAAAACCTAAAAAGCTAAGAAAAGAGCTTGAAGGTGTACTATTTTGTTCCACAACAAACTGGCAAAAGCAATTACAATGCAATTTAAATTACAATATTAGAGTCAGCTCTTGTCCCAAAAGTTGTCTTAAGAAGATAAAGCTTTAAGCACACAATAAAAAGTTAAGCCACAGTTCTACCACTTAATATAGAATTATTTTTTCCTCCCATACACCCTGGCATATAGATATTTTGTACGCCTGTGTACGTAGTGCTTAAGCTGCTCCTTGTGTAAGCAAAACAGTGTATTTTGGATTCCTTCTGGAGCTAAAGCCAGAACAAACCAATATATAGCACCCCCAGCCCACCTTGGTTTGAAATCATCTACTCACTGTATTTAGTCTTTGTCAGGACAGAGCAATTTTCTGAACATTTATCCAGCACCATCTGAGGGCCGAAGAGGTTTGGACAACATTCCAGCTTGATGCATGTTTTTCTGCAGAAATCTGCCACCCGATCTGCCGTTCTCACCACTTCCACAGTTGCACGGTAGCTCTTCCCTTTGTACCTAGCATTGAAAATATGGTCATAATTCAGGAATCCTCTAATCTCCAGGGTAAAAGTACTTCATTAAGAGGTGTACAGGAATATTGCTTTGAGATCAAACTCCTGGAAAATCTGAGCAATGAGGAACTTTACGGACTGAGAAGTCCAGGAGACAGGTAGTCCTGTCTCTCATGACAGACCCTCAAGCAAAGAAACAAAGCACCAGAGAGATGCCTGCAGTACCAACACAGCAACACTGCCCTACCAGGGACTATAAAATACCATCTGAGAGGACTATCCCAGAATTTAGATGTTTTCTTTGTTCACAGATGGCTTGTTCTTTGTTTTTATGGGACTGCAGAAGTGTCTACTGTGATGTAGACAGCTGGTCCCTAAAACCAAGACGGAGAGTACCAATTCAGCCAGAAAAGGCAACAGCAGATGGCTTCTGGTGAACCATTCTACGCACATACTATGGCAAACAAATGAACTACTGTCAGCTTTCACTAACTGCTGAACAATTCATCACAACAGTCACTTGCCATCACTCCACATATTACTCTTGTTTGATTTAAATTAAGAAAAGGTTTCTTTTTGTTCATCAGCCTTGCCACGACACTGACAGAGCCGCACTGTGAAGTATCTGCCAGAGTCATTCATCATTTCTGCTTTGTTCCCCCAGCACAGCTACTGGCACGTGCTGATATCTATTAGGGATGTCTCAGGCCTGCAAGGATCTACTTAATGTACTGGAAAAAAGAGCTATATCATCATAGTCCAGATATCCCTGGTGTCACTACTGTGACAATAGAAAGCACACGGCAACTTTGAAAGCAAACAAAATATTTTTTTTCCTCTATTCTTCAGCTACAACTTCTATTTACATTAAAGTTTCATATGATCTTCCTATCATCCAAATCCAGAGCGATCCTTCAATGCACGGAGAGGTTGTCTTTTTACACATGAAACTAATCCAACAAAAGAATTACTGACATGTTCAAAACTATGTGGGAAAATCTGATCTCTAGCATGCAAACAGAGTGACCTAATTACAAGACTATAAAGGAATATCTGGATTTATCAAATATATGCAAATATGATCCCTACTCTTTCCCTAGCCACAGAATAATCTTGCAAAGAAGCTCCAATTGCAAAAGTTCAGCAGGAAAACCAGGGAGTGCTTTAGGGCAGGCTGCTGCAGAAAGACTTCCATGCAGGCCATCTCAGAGCACTACACTGTAACTCAACTGCAGAGGAATCTTCTTCCACTGAAAACTTGCCATGTAATTGCCATGAAGCTTCCTAAGCAGTATACGCTTCTGTTTTCAAGTAGTGACAAATATCTTCAGGTGAATGAAACTATTTTAAACCCCACCCGCAGGCCTGCCAGAGGATATGCTATGTTCTAGCAGTACCACACCACTCTTACTTCACCACTATCTGCTTGCATGCAAGTAGCAGAGCACATTAAGGAACACTAAAATCAGACCCACTTCACCAGACAGTCATAAAGAAATCTACGAAGATTTTGAAGTTTAATTTGTCAGCATCTTGATATGGTATAAGCAATTTCTCCTTCTCTGAAATGCGAGAGGTTAAAGCACAGATGGCAGAGAACATTGCTACTGGGATCCACCAGGTGGGGAACAGGACAAGAATTTACTTGGCTTTTAGGGTCTCTCCATGCCCGTGCCACGCAGCCTCTTCATCCAGCTGCAGTTCTCGCAGGACACGGCTTGGTTTGTATGCTGCATTGATCAACAAAGTGAGAACCTACAGCGAGGGAAGGAAGAGGAGAAAATACATTTCCGTTATTTGTATAATGAATCTGTTTTAAGTGCCAGGGTAGAAGAGGAAATTACTTCTATTCATCCAAATTATCTAGCATCAAAGCACTCATTCAGAGCAGGGTTACAGATACCGCCTGGTACTGCCAAAATGAAAACTGAGAGCAGTCGACACTTTGGGCCTTGCCAAACCTTCAGAACTTGTCTGCAGAGTCATGACTGTACCCAGCAATTTCCAAGTCATTGCCCTTGAATTACATGTCACTACATTAAATCCCAGGGCCCAATCCTACAAAACTTGCATAACCTTGAGTAAATCTGAGAGATGATCTTAGAGATTGTTTGACATGTGAAAATGTGCCAAAAAATGCTGCAGGAATTTGCTGCCTGCCAGTCTACTTCTTGCTACAAAATCCCACTGCAGAATCTTAAGCTCTCCTGTTTTGCTTTCATGAACCATGATAAGGCCTGTACTATAATAAAATGAGAATTTCTCTGGTGCTGTAAAGTAACTCAAATTTTTGAACAGCCTGAAGTTAGCGGGGGATAGTACAAAATGTGCATTCAAGTTCTATTTCTTATTTTCAGTACATGCTTATTCCAAATTGTTCCCAAATTGGGTGCATCAGAACATCGACATAACAAACTTGCAGCTTTGGTCCTACTAATACAGCAGTCTAGAGGTCTTTAGTTCAAAAGAAGAATCATAAATATAATGCAAGTACCAAACTCACTCTAGGATTCATAACTTGAGCAAGAGTCATAACTGAAATGAATACAACGGAGCAGGTTGGTTGGTCTTTTAGCAACACTCAGCATGTGCACAACAGCAGGTCTGTGCATTTTTCATGCTTTCAGGCAGGGAAGCAGGTTAAGCCTTCAATGCTAAATGAAAGTTAAATGCATTTCACACTTGCTCTTTTGGAATGCTGCAAAGCTTACATCAGAGTACTGAAACCTGCAGAAATGATGGGGTATTTTCTGTATGCAAAAATTGAACTTTTTCAGTAATCAGATTGACCCGCGTCAACTAGACTCTTATTTTACAGCATGTCTGCCAGACAGACTTCGTTACGGCCTCTCCCAGTTATGATACATGGTTGGGAGGGTAAAAATTCCAGAGACGTTGAGCCAAATCCTGCATTTAATGTGATCATTTTGTGAGAGCTCAAGTGTGCTCATACAGGTATGCCTTGGGAAACTTTCAGCCTCTCAGGTCAGATAATAACCACCCCATGACCTTTTTGGAGAATTCGGAAAAATAACTATTGCATTAAAGGGTCTAAATTTGCTATGAAACACCTTCTGGAGAAGAGGCTCTTTGGCATTAAAAAACGGCCTCTTACTCCCCCTTCCTCTCCCTCAATTCCATTAGAAAGCAAAACTACAATTTCATCTGATTTTGCAAACCATATCCAACTTACAAAACACAGAAAATTATTTCAATTACTGAAAATAGTTTGCCCTTCCTACTAAGAAAATCTGTATTTCCTCTGTTTTAACATCAATAGTGCAAACTGTAAAGGAATTTTGGGATTATCTGAAACTAAATTCCATTCATTAAAATTGAAGCATTTATTACAGCTATAAAAAGATACTATCTCCTTCGATTGTGGTAATTACAGAGTACTTTGATTTAACCTAAAATAAAGTTCAGCAGTAGAAGGCTGACTGTAACTCAGATAAATGAGAAGCTTTTATCTTTTTCCAGCCATTCATAAAACAGTCCATGATTTATACTTGATTTTATAGAAAAAACACTCTTTACTCATTATCAGCTTAAATTTATAAATTAGGCATCTATAAGCAGAGGGGCTGTCTAGCGTTTATGATACACTGCTATCTGCAAGACCAGCACGTACAACCGGCTCACCTCTTTCAGAACAAGAACGCAGTTCCCAGGTCCCACGGACTGCGGAAGCTCCGCGATCCTGCCCTTGTTCAGGTACGGCCCCGAGAAGCACCGGTGGTTGAAGTAGATCTTTGGGCAGCAGTACTTTCCATTAATTACCACTGAGAAATGAGAAAGCAAAGATTTAAATCACGTGCTACAACCTCCCCAGCAAAGAATGACTCCTTGCAACACATAACATTTTGCCTGTTGTAAAAAAAGGAGGGGAAAAAACAGTCTTAAATGACATGAATTTGGAGTAGTTTCAGTGTCACTTTTGCCATGACAGCACTAGTTATTCCACGTTGCCAAAATATTTTTCATACTTCACACTTGTGCTTGCAAATTGTAAAACTATAGGAAATAAGGTTGGTCATTTGTCAGAAAAGAAACATTTCTTCCTGGTTAGTCTGACAGTTTATGGTGAGAACAGGCACGAAGACAAGCCCAAGTTTTGGTAGCAGAAACACTTTCCATACAGCAATTCTGGATACATTTTCCAGTCAAGCAATTATCTCTACCTCAAACTTCTGCCACCAGAGAAGCTGGCAAAGCTTTTCTCCACCTTTTATCCTAAACTGCAGTATCACATTGCTTTGCATTTTTAGACTCTTCTCCCTCAATTAGCAAACAAAAGATGCAGCAATTGATGAAGTGACCTTTGATGGAGCGACATCAAGTTTGCTAAACCTATTAAATGGTTCAACGCTGCTGAAATTTAAAGTTATGCGTAATATGTATTGTAAGATATTTATGTGTCAATACAAAGCAGCTTTACCCTAGTAGGGTTGTAGTTTTTCTTGACTGAGCAACACTATCACTTGAAGATCTTAAATTCAGTAGTTGGTAACTGGCAGATAAATGAAGTCAAATTTACATTACGACTCTATTAAAAGCCAATTAAGATGCTAAGCAAGCGCGAATCATTTCTATAAAGCTTGCACTTGGTGTGGCTTCAGATGTGCATTTCCCTGTACAAAAAACAGCAGAAAAGGCATTTTGTTGCCAAACAGATAGATCTGTATGAGTGTGTCACCAGCAGATGTACTTATTCATCATATTCATTCTTGCAACAGTTTAGAAAATTATTAGATTTTGCCATCTGGCACACAAAGCAGTTTACTGTTTGAATTGCTTTTGTTTATCATGATGATGAAGTTATAAAAACCAGAAAAACCTGCTTCCCAAAGCTAGAATCTAACAACTCAAAAGCACAGATGTAGCACGCCTGTTATGTTTCTCCCAACATTATTAAACATAACAGGTGACACTAAAAAATCATCTGCATAGGTCACAGCACACATTTGGCTCCATGTATCTTCTGCTGTGGGGGAAAATGTTCTGCTGTAAAAATCTAATTTCCAGCTTTAATTCACGTATCAACTGCAGGACACAAATAATTGTACGGTTTTGTTTGTTTCATTCTTTTTTGAAGTTCAACAAATCACATAGGGATGAAAAACCCTTTCCTCCTCTCCCCTCTCCTTACAACGCTGAGCAACGAGGCAGCAGAACCCTTGGAGGATTTTGTCTTTGTGAGCCTGCCCTGTCTGATCAGTACCTGAGTCAGATGAGTTCAGTTCCTGGTTCTTTAGTCCATCATGAACTGTCCTTGAAGACAAAATTCTGAAACGAAAAGGAGGAGGTTGGGAAAGGGACAGATGGTAAGGATGCTCACCTCTCAGTTACTAAAATACGACATTCTTTTTTCCGTTCAGGTCCAGCCTTATTAATTTGATTTTATACATCCTGTTTCATAATAATAACAGGCGAAGTCTATCAAAATCAATTTGGAAAGGACTACTGTACTGCTACAACTAGCAGCAGTCCTTCCTTGATTGCAGTATATGGGCTATCGTGCTGATAAACACATCACACAGAGCTCCTGACAATAGTTTATGTTTTCTGCTTCCTTTTAACTTCGTTTCACATTTCACGGCACAAGGCAGTGTACAGTCTTACCTTATAGATTTTGAAAAACACGCATTTTACACAAAATACAACCAAAATGACTCAAGTACTTTGATAAGAATCCTCATTACAAAACAGAGAACAGTCTGCTCAGTATTTTAGAAGCAATGAAAGCACTGGCAGGACTACTGGCAGATCTGGTGTTTGTAAAGCTGCAAGAGTCAATAAAACCAACTGTCAGGCATTCGACTGAGCACTTGTGAGCAGGCTCACAAGAAGGACTTTCATATGCATGACACAGAGCTTATAGACAAATTGTAGATATTAGCAGAACTCTCCTTTTTGGCTAGTCTGGCCCAAATTTCATGTGGGAAGGAACTATTAGAAGTTCATCTACTAAATGACAGCACTCACACTAAAGCCAAATTTTTTCATCAGCTGTGCAAAATCACAGCTACTTGCTACGGCAGCTACATTTTCTAAGCATATTTACATTACAGAAACAGTATTATTTGAGAAAGGAATACAACTAAAAAGGAAACCAGTAATTTTCTCTATTAACCACCATTAAAAAAAGGGCTCAAGCACAGACTTAGAAACATAGTCTTGAGATCAGGCTACTTTTTTCTAAATGCACTCCAGTACTCACAGACAAGACAATCTTTTAAAAATGAAAGATCAACAATTTCAACCCCAAAATTTCCACGACTTGACCTATTAAATAATTCAGCTGAGTCACACTAGCATTGTCAAAAACAAATTCGATCTCCTACTACAGCAGTGCAAGAGGTCTTTTTCAACATCAACAGGACCTACCAGCATTAAGATAAATGGATTGTGGAATCTCTCAGGCCTCAGTATGGCATTTCTGTAAAGCTAAATCTCCCCTAAGACAACGTGATTTGCCAATCAGAAGAACAAAAAAGCCCACAACTCAAACCCCATCAAAAAATAAAAGCAAAAAACCTGCTACTTACTGTTTCTCTGGTTGAACTACTGCAATTTTTTTCTGCTTGTTTACTGAAAGGAAGAAGAAAATATAAACAGTGAAGTATGGGAGGCAAGCAAATGAAACTTCTAGTAAAATATATACACTAGACTCATTTCCTTTAAGTTATACACCAAAAAGAACCTACATTCGAAGTCACTGCAGTGTTAGCCGACCCAGCTGCACTAGAGAAATGCTGTTGCATGTAATTTTAAGTAACCCAAAAGGTTTACTTCAACTTTCACTAAAAAAATCATGAAATCAGGCATGCATATCCCCAGTCTTCTAGGAAATCTCACCTTCTGTGCATCTTTCTTTGCACAATAGCCCCTAAACAACCTATAACATCAACCAAAACGGAACTATGTGCTTTCCTATTCAGCACCACAAGGTGCTGAAACCCCACCCAAGGTTCATAGGCCTAACTCACCACATCACTGGCACAGGGAACTTCACTACTGTTTAACTTTGAAATGGAATGAAATTAGCTGGTTAGAAATGTGTGTGGCTTAAGCCAATGGCTACGGAGGAAAACACTGCTACAACTAAGAAAGTCAGCTAGGTGATGTGTCTGCTTGCTAATTCTGGCTTTCACAATCAGGCAATAACATCAAACAAGGTAATGCAATTTCAGGCTTTGTCCCCAAAAAACTTATGGATTTGTTTTTAAATCACCTGTTCTCTAATTAGGTTCTCCCTGTTTCCTCCTCTGTCCTTGGCAGTGCAGATAGGTCTCAGATTAGTTTATCTTGCTTTGATTTGTGGTAAATAACATCTCGTTCCAACCTTACAATGTTATTATTATTTTTTACTTAATAAACATTCAGGAAGTTCTTCAGTTTCTCCAGCTCCCATTAAACTTTAATAAAGAGAGCTCACTGACCGGTTGAGAGAAGACACTATCTTACACTACTTATCAAAGTAGTTAAGGCAGGTAGGATTTACTTTTCCACATTTTGTCATTCAGGGATCATTATCATCTGGCCCATTTAGAAAGCTAGTCCTCTTTACTTCAACTCCAGAATGTATACACACTCCACACCATTTTGTCATAGCACTAATTTTACTTGCACAAGTGCCAATGTAAAATCCCTATCAGGGTCAGACCCATGACAAGAACAGCTCAGACAGAAGTATCTGCATACCATGAGTGCGTGTGCATACACACAGATATATTTCTGCATTGTGACTAATGGATTGTTTCCATGTGCTTATGCAGCGTGCAAGGGTCTCAAACCAACACTGCCTGATTTGAGTTGTATGGATTCCAACTGGACAAGGCATGGATTCTCTGCACATGGTGAGTGTTTCCAAGTGCAGGGATGCCTACAGGAAGTCCGCAGTATCCTGCTCTTGAAGGTCTCAGCATCTCTATCAACCCAGATAACCACTGCAGAAAGAACAGAGTTGGTACCTATTGCTTTGCGAGGAGGTCTGAGCTGATATCCATTCGTCTCACACCAACCCACTGGAAATATATTCATTGATTCCACACTCACTATACAGTCAGGGATGGGCTTCTTGGAGCCTGTTCAGTTTAGAGAAGGAAAAATTGAAACAACTCATAAAACACATCAGCTGCTTAAAGCTTGCTATATGTTTGCCAGTGAAGTTGCTTTTACTTATGGTGTATCTGGAACAAAATACCAACTGTTTATTCATTGCCTTTTATTGACCAGATTCTTCCCTGACCTCATTTGCTTCCTCCTAAAGGCTGGAGATGGGAATTTGCCATCCACAGTTCAGCAGAGATGCACAGTGCATAGTAAGTGCCTGCTGATGTACTTCCAATCAAGAAATGGGATTATAGCTGAAAACGGCTGACACAGGCCCATTCTATCTTAATGAAGAACCTCTCTAAAAGTTTTCTTCCTAGATCTGGTCAAAGCTTGTTCAGAATGCAAGTCACTCATTTGTGAAAAAGTTACAAGGCCTTTGCTTTCTAGAAGACACTGCTCAGCACTTTGCAGAGTGCACTAGCCTGGCGCTGACACGCTGCAACGCACAACGGCCATTTGTGCCTGGCTTAAATAACCAACTGCCATCCAGGGCTACACTGGGAACCAGACCATGCAAATGGGGTTTTGCTGTGTTTTCATTGAGGAAACAGTGATTTGCTGCCCGTATTCAGCAAGCAGTGAGTTTGCTTCGGACACTCTTGAGGTTTGATGACGGTACTACAGAAGCAGCAATGCAAGTGCTGTTCTCCTCTCCCACATCAGGCTTACCCTCCAGCTGAAGCCAGAGGTAGGAATCTCTCAACTTGGTGACTGTAGCAATGCAAACTTCTTCAGGATCAACTGGGTTCACAGCCTCAAGTTTCATATTCTCTTTAAATCCGTGGTCAGAAGTTAACTAGGAAAAAGAATATATTTCAGTAACATACCATCTGTATACTCATTATATGATAAGAATAGCCATGAACAGGAGCAACACATAAAAGCCTCAGAGTCTGAGTAACATAAAAAGATACTCATGTAGTCAGAGAAGATTTCAGGTAATTCGCACACTGAATACAAGTAAGATATATCATGAACTACAACGAATTTAAGTTTAAAAAAGGCTCTACAGACAGACCTAGAAAAGAACATGTTTGTGCTCAAGAATAAAGATGCTGAGACTCACTGAAAGGATTGAGTGCATTCTAAGCAACCAGGAATTCTCTGCTGCTTGCTACCCAAGTGATAAATCTAACAAATAGTTCGACCAGGCCCTCTCTTCTATTATGGTAGCTTGGAAATCCATTTTACCTATGCAAATAACATTTCTGCCTCATCCAAATGAGTTCTGGCAGACAGCAACGGAAGCTTTCTTTTCATTTTACAGTTCTTGTATAAGTAAGATCTCGCTTTATTCACCAATTTAGCCCCTATTTATCAAAATTTTCCTAAAATATACGAATGGATATTCATCCAGCTCTGAAGTGCGTGAATTAAAGAGAAGGTGTAACAGCCAGACAAAGGACCCTTCCTCCCAGAGCCACCCTGTAACATAATTACAGGATCAATACGTTATGAATTCTGGCACTAGCCTACAGTGAGCAAGTCTTCTCAGAAAAGGAATAATAAATTCAATGACCTGTTTTAAGATGCCACAGTTTACAAGACAGGACAAGGGCAACAAGAATTCACAGCCAGCAACACCCTCCTCAAAAAATGGTAATTATTCATTTTAATTTCTTCCCCTAAGCACTGCTATAGCCCAAGATTGTAAATGGAACTGGAAGGCAGGTGCTAGTAGTACCCTTTTCTGCTTGACAAGGTATTCTGCTTTGGGAGACAGCAACACTATCACTGAACCGACAGAAGCCCAAAATATAGCAAGTACTTCAGGCACTGAATAATGTGAAATGATTATTTGGTACTAATTTAAGATGACTTGGTATTGATTAATACAATAGAATGAATTTTTCAAGCTGAAAGGAAGATTGAAAGAGTACACTAAGTAAATGAAAACATGGTCTATTAAAAGGCTTTGTTTCCACAATTACAGGAGTGCCGAGGATTGATATTGTTTTATGACTATTTCATGTACTCTTATATATAGCAATTTTACAAAACACTCATTTCTTTCCAGTCTGCTGTATCATGACTGAAGCATTTGGTCCACCACCTACTTATCTAGGAAGCTGGCATGCACCTACTACTGTTCACATACATTTGCACTTTCTTAACTCTTCCATTTCCTCAGTTATCACAGGTACTTTAAGTAAAAAACATGCAAAAGGTTCTCCTTGGAATGAACAGTGTCATTCACATAACAGAAGAGAGATCTCACCGCAAGAGAACCTTACCGAAGGGAAGCAGCTCTGGGGAGCTGCCTCAGCACCACATTGTTTGAGGTAGTCTGCCCAGTCGAAGTCCTGCCCAGGATAACCTAGGTGAGGAAAAAGCAAAGGGGTTAGTCTAACGGCAGGAGAACAGATCACTCATTTCAAGCTGACATGAAGCAGAGATCACTGAAATCTGTTTGGGTCACTCAAGGCTGCCAGCTGACTAGAGCTTGCCCGAGCCATCTGAGGTCAGCCCATAGCGTGGTGTTCACATATTTGAGAAATCCTCTCTACTTTCATCGCAGAGGGGCTTCTGGGCACTGCCCCACCTTGAGTCCTGTTTTTGACTTGAAATGGCATCAAACTAAAAGTGACTTCACAGAGAGCAACTGGAAGCATGAATTGAGCACATCTGCTAAGCAGACAAGAGCAGCAATTGAAACATGGGGAAGCCTCTGCACCCTTTTCGCAGGGTACAGATGAAATTCTGGCAAAGTTTCCACAAGATTACTTCATTAATGTCATGTCAGCTCTGAAACAACTTCTTTTTTTAAAAATACAGCACCCAAAAAGTGCTCAATACCTGCTTATTTTTCTCGGTTTTATCAGCACCAGTAGGACTCTTGAGACCTGACACAATCCAGAATGCCACCATTTCTCGTGGGCCTATGAGACAGGAAGCTTAAAATCTTTGTCAGCTCCGCTCACACGCCTAGAAAATGAGATTTCACCTTTCACATGCAAAATTCCAGGTAACGCTGGGTCAAGGAAAGCCACTTTTTGTACCTTACCCAAGGAAAGGGAAGAGACCAAGATCTTATGCTCTTTGTTCCCCTGGTGTCATGAGCAGCTAAACCAAAACATTCCAAATTCTGTGACAGTGCACGGAAGTACTGAGTCCCTGGTTTTACACCACCACTAACATTTCCATTTTGAGAAAATGCATAAATATTTCAGTAGCTGAGGATCACTCCCGAATTCCCTTATGTCCTGAAGCAATGTCTCAGCAATCTGCTACCTTGCCTGATAAGTCCTTGGAAAAAAAATACTTCATTAGCTTCTAACTGACGCGATATTCTAAAAATACTGTAAGACAGTGGATAACAATGTTCCATGTTGACCAGAAGCAAAAATTCAGTGCAAAGACTATAGACTTCTGATATCATGTTAATTAATGCTGAAATCAAGACTGCCTTCAGCCCTGGAACACACACTCCATTTGTTCAAGTGTTCAGGTTTTTATATATGACCAGCATCCCCAGCCATTATCATCTTCTCAAATCCAGGCACCTACCCAGGAAACTTCAGTTTCACTAACAGAAAGCTCCTGTTTCTCAGAACTTGATCTTTTTTGCTCTCTGCTTGTGCTACTCTGTGTAATTCTTTAGCAAAAGTGTTGTGCTAAACACAGCACTCTGGGGACGGGCAGCCTGTTTCCCTGCAAGAGGAGCCCGTGTGCCGAGCCTGCACGGACGTACCTGGCGGGGGGCTGAGGTGCAAACCGTTCTTCAGACTCCACTGCACGGGGAAGATACCAGCACTGTTGACGTGACAAACGTAAGAGCGGCTGGTTGTACGCTCTGCTCTCAAATCATCAATTTCTATCATGAAATATTTTTCATTGAACACCTGTAGTTAGCCAAAAGAGAACCATGTGGTCTTGTAAGTGGCAGATTCTGATCTACAGCTCCCTCTCCCCCATTTCGATAACTTTACTAAACAGCAGCACTGCACGATGGAAACCCTTTACCTTGAAATACTGCAAGGACAAAGAAAAAAAATTTAAATAAAATCTATGGGATTCTTAAACCAGCAGACTCCTCTGCATTACCCAGAAACTTAACAAAAATAAGTAATAATAAAAGACAATGTACAAGCACTTGAAAAGGTGATCAAGTGCTATATGAAATTTTCTTACGCAAAATGCAGAGAAATTAGAGTTTGCCGTCTTATTATCATTCTGTAATAACAAAAGTGCTTTTTTCAACAAGGCCAAACTGTGTCCTAGGATGGACTGCGACAAGCAAAACCACTACACTCCTGAACTAACTAGAGGCAGGACAAGAAAATATCAAGAAAAGTACATGATTTTGCTTTGCTAGAAACTAGTTGTGCATTTTTAGTAATAAGCGAGCATCTTATTTGAAGAAACTGTACATTAGAGTTTAAAAGAGACTGATCACCAAAATGCAAGATATCATATTGAGAGACTACCTGTACTAAAGAAAAAACAACAGTTCCTGGAAAATAACAAAAAAAAGATTTAAAAACGTGTCCTAGTTTTTTGTTGTACAGCAACGTTTTGGCAAAGCAGGTCTCTTTAAAACCTTTCACCTGTTTACTAAGCCAGGAAGACAGAAGTTGCTCAAAACCTGATTATGTTGGGAAGTTTTCATTTCAACTTTTAAATCCATGTATGGGCCCTTGTTTGAAATCCAGGCTACTTAAACATCGGAGCTTGCATATAGCAACAACATTAACTTTTGCAAAAACAACCCCCCAAAATCAATCTTCAAGTGGATACTCAGATTACGAGGGATTATATCTAATTTTAAAAATCTGGGTTTGACACTTTTGGTCACTTGACCTTTTGAGCTTGTATCTTTATAGAACTTTTCCCCTACTTTCAAATCCAATGGCTTCACCATCAGCAGGTCTTTTTTACTTGGCAACCTGTCCCCTAAGGGAGACACACAGAATACATAATTTGGAAACTAGTTCAAGATTTTAAGATAAACAATTAATGAGATTTTTCCTGAGCATTTAAGAACAGAAGTAGTAATCGAATTGAATCTTAATAGGACAAGTTAAAGAACGCTCGTACCTTGACAACTGTAGCAGGAGAGATTACAAAAGGAGCCATTGGGTCCACGGCTTCTAACTTCATGCCTTCGGAGAACGCATGCACTCCAATCACAGGTTTATCCTGAAAAATGAAGTATCAGGGTGATTACCTGCCTTCCACCCTCAAAAAGATGTAACTTATTTAATTCAGCTGAAGGGGATAACTTGAGTTTTCATTAGTTCATTCTAAGAAATAAACATGTCAGAGTACCAGCAACCTCTCTATAATGAGAAGAAAACGCCAACTGCCCTCTGAGACCAACAGTTTTCTCTGAGTTTTAGGAAATTCAGTCCCAAGGATTTCTTCCTTTGATATTCTCCACACAGAATCAGGATTTCACAATACAGGGTGGTTTGGCAAGTCAATAAAAATGCTTTTTCCCTCTAAACTTTAGCACTCATGATGAGCTAATCTAAAAGAGAACTATAAAAGTCTTCATTTTCAGTCTAATAAAAACCTGCAAAACAGGGTTCCTGCTCCAGAATTACGTATATCCTGCTCTGTATATGACCCAATACATTAAAGAGCAACAGTATCTCCTGTTGTGTTGTACATACAGGTCCAAATGAAGCTGAGAAAAATGAATTAAGAACTTGGAAGGACTAAATTTACATTCCTGTTTATCAAAACATGTCAAGATTTTATTTATTGGGGTTTTTTTTAAATTCACATATATTTAAATTCAGGCTAATTAGTAACATTTGCCACCACTGGGGATATAACAGGATACCTTACACAGCGTGTGTGACTTTATTGGGTTACAGATGAGGTGTTACACCTGTTAAACTTTTCGAAGTGCTCACACAATTAGAGAGGATGCAGTAACCCTGCGCTCCTCCAGAAGGAAGGACAGCAATCCACCAGACCGGCAGTGAACAACCGGAGATGCCATTATAAAGGATCAGAACCAGGGATTTTTCCCAGTATTGTCACTAATGGCTCACATACTTGTGACGGGCGTGCTGTCTAACTTAACAAGAACTTCATCATAGTATGATTTTTCAAAACAGAGAAAGGAAAACAATTTTTAAAAACCAAACCAAAACAGACTAAGAAGTTCCAGTAACAGTGACTGACTTCCCTGAATCATTTATTAGGAGTATAACACGGTATCATCCACAGCATTAAATGACATATATTGTGCCTTTACCTTAAAGAGGTCCGTAGGAACTGATGACTCCTCTTCCTCCTCTTTCACCTTCTTCAGGATCTCTTGCCAATCTGCTTCACTTTTCAAGGACCTAATGGCTTGAGTGAAAAGAAAGGAAAACAGGGAATGAAGTTGTCTTCTTTCTTCTCCCTTTCCCCCAGAAAACTCAGTTTGATTTGTGCTCCTCCAAGTGCTAAATTCACACCCATTCAGAATCTGTGCAAATACCTTCCTTCTTAAAACCTGACTGTTTTCTTAGACATTTGTATGTGTTACAAAAAGGGACTGAAGTTAAGCAGCACCATCACCCCTATGCTGCCCAGTCTAGTTTTTCTGAGAAAACAGAGTTCACGTCAGCACCAAGGAAAACTTCCAGAGAAACGTGTGACCAGAAAACAAACCCTACCTGGATAACGCTAGCCTGTTTTATGTGTGAGCAAGCAGAAAGCTCAAAAAATTTTCCACAATTCCATCCCAGTTGCAGAAGTTACTCTTTTAGCTTCTGTAATTGCAGATCGCACACCTCTCTGATAGGAGAGGAACTACTTGTACCAGTGTCATGCACAAAGGATCCCTCTAGTCAAGCCTGTGAGTACATCAAAGGCCCTTAGGCAGACATAAAAAAGAAATAAGTCTAGTAGCTAACTAACATTTTTTAAAACCATCATTCACTTAAATAGTGATGTGGAATCCACCCATCTTGTTTTTGTCAGTGATTCGGTGTCTTCCAGTTCACAAGCCTGATTTTGGCAGAAATTGCTCAAGCCCTAGCAAATGCAGTATGCTCGGTCATTTCAACAGAAATTGGTTTGTTGTCCCCAGCACCATTTCTTCTTGCCGTAAGGGGAAAACATTAAAAAAAGCCCACAACAAAAACAACCTTTCTAACCAACCTGAACTTCCCCAACTAATGGCACAGAGTGTGCCGGCACCTTAGATGTATACCTGCCTTTGCAGAAAGGCTTTAGGGTAAATGCTCAACATTTTCCACTTTTATCTCAAGGTTTCCCCTCATCAGGAAAAATGTCACATTGCTGCTCAGCTCATGAGCAATCCATTTGTGTCTCAGCCATTTTACGCCCCACTTGTTTGATGACCCACCCTGACATGCACAGGACTGGAAAACACGGTGATCCGTCCCACCCTCTGCCTCCGTTTCCACGCACGCATTTGCTGGGCACCAATTTTTAAGGACATTTTCATATCCATGTAATATCTCTTCATACAAGGCCTTAATTAGCCCAGTGAACTTAAGAGTCCCAGCTGCAAAAGCTCCTGTTGAGCAGTAATTCCAAAGCAGACGACTTTCCTCCTGCCAGGATACGAACCTACCAAAATGAATCATGAAGGCGACCCCTTCCTCAGCTCCTCCCTCTCCACAGACAGGTGGAAAGTTTTGACCAAAAAAAACCATTTAGCAACTTTGGAACAAGTGGGTGAAAATCCTTCTAGGACTATTTACTGGTGTTTCCACTTACATTTCACTAGGTACAATATTTGTCAGATCGCACACTGACCGTGTGCATCCGGAGGCACATTCAGAGCATGAAAGCAGCAGCAGTATTCTCTAGCCTCTCATCACCATATAAAAGATCTATGTTTTGAAGTACCTAAAGGTGGTTGCAGGCTATATCCATGCTGAGCTGCCCACCCCACTTGATGAAGGAAAGGGTCCAAGTAGAATATCCATTGGTCAAATTTATCAGAATCCTCCAGACCTTCGTATCGCAATTTAAGTCTCCCACCAACATTTTCGACTACATTGACTATCCAGGCTGCCAGGGAATCCCGGGTGTTTTGCAGCTCTAGTCGGGAGCCTGGTGCAATTAGATCCAATGGATTTTTCCCTCTATGAAGCTACAAAAAGAACACAAATTATTCTGTATAACAGACCAAAACAAATCCCAAACTTCCACTTCTTTATATGTGTTATTTTTGCATTAATACAGTATGAATATAGAAGTAAAGAAATACCAGGCCCTTACTAACACAGGACAGCAAAAATTACAATGTTGAGAATTGCTGGTGCTTGCATCAGAGCTTCTGCTCTGCTTGTAGACGGTCACACATTTCACTTAAGTCCTCATCATCATTTTCAAAAGCATTATCACTTATATATTCAAGGTTGGAAGGAAACACGAATAATTGCTTTCTAAAACTGAGTTATCTATCATACAAGATGACTAGGCAGAAAAGATACAAAGATTAAAATGCTAGTTGTAAAGAAGACATCAACAGCATTTTTCAAAAAAATTATGTTCTATACTTTACAACTAGACACTGATATGAGCTGCAAATACTGTTTGAAGTGCAGAAGGGATAAAAATTTGGTTCTTCACTAGCAAAGATGCAAGATTTAAGTGAAATAATAACTTGCCAATTAGTAAAAAAAAAAAAAAAAAGGTGAAAGGAGTCAACTGAGAAAGAGGACAACATGAAAGCTAGATGAATAAAGGATTATTTCCTTAGAGCTGTATGAAGGAGAGGCAGAACAGGAGGAAGACTGAAACCTAAGGGAGTTTGAGAGAGGTATTTCTTTTGATAGCATTAATGAACAGCCCAAATCTGCAGTGACAGATACGTTTCAGGATAACACTATCAAAATTAAATACTGTAAATAGGAAACACTAGAGAGTGGAACTTTAAGGTCAGCAGTGTACTGCAATGCTCCCTAAAGTTAAAAATGGAATTGAACTGACAATCTGAATAGTGGTTCCCTTAATCACAAAGGGAAAAACCAAGACAAACCCCAAGATGTAGCACATTGCTGCACTTACCCCCTCCAGCAGGTTGGCAGGAGCGCTGCAGGCTCCCTTCAGCACCCGCTGGAGGAATTCCTCCTGGTCAGGTATCTTGTCCTTGATACCTAAGTGAAAAGTGAAGAAGACAGACCGTGATTCTTCCTGCCAGTTACAGATCATTCAGACAACAAGACATTACCATGCTCCTGTACTGCCTAATTCACAAGGATCTGCCACACACTCACCAGTAACATCTCAAAAGGAGGAACAAAACAACAACAAAATCTTTAAAGGAAATGACTATGCAGTAGAATTTGGTGGGAGATTATTAAGACAACCACAAGCCCCTGTAAAAATAAGTCCAATTCTGAAATCAAACTAACTCCTCTTTGGTGAAAGAGCAACCTCTTACTGTAACTCACAGGATTTCAGACAAATGTGGCAGACAACCTCAACTTGTTATCTCAGCAACAACACCCACACGTAATACCACTTATGAAGACTATCTGTCAGGCTCGCAAAGGACAAAAGCATCCTTTTGTATGTACTCCCTGCTTCTGCATATGGAGCCAATACCTTCAGGCACTTTGAGAATCTTCCTGTTCTGCTCACACCAGCCGATGGGGTGTAAATCGGCTGTCATGATATCACACCAAAAGTCGGCCTTGCGGTCTTCCCCGTAACCATCGTAGCGCAACAGGAGCAGCTGCCCACAGGTAGTAATGATGGTGGCTACCCAGTAGGTGTTCTGGTCAGACTTGACAGCAACTTCCAGCTTCATACCAGGAGCAAAACCATTCTGCAAACTTGTATCCACCTGAAGAGGAAGATCATTGCATTTGAGCATGTCCCAGAAACTTCATGGAACAGCAAGGGGAACTATTTAGACACGTTCATTAGCAAAAAAATCTCAAACCAAACGCTATCTAGTCCTTTCAGAGAAACAACTTCATCACATTATGCGACCCTAACTGGAATGTACACAGAATCATCATTAATGAGACCTCCTTTGCATTTCGGAGCATCTTTTCAACCTTCAATCAATATCTCGCAATTCATCTTCCTGCCCTGGATGATACTTCACCCATCACTGAAAAGCTTCCAACTCGGAGCTGGGCTGTCAAGCTCGGCAAAACTAAAGGTCAAACTCAGCAACGCAACTTCGACTTCTTGTGTTAAACTATGTGTTTCAACCTCTTTGGACAAAAAGCCTGTTTAAAGCACATACGCGTGTTCTAGATAACGATACCACTGTCTCTTCCACCATGCTCACTTCAGAAGGCATGAATCTGCACAGATTGCAGAATAGGGAATTTTAATGTCTCTGTCCAAGAACCTAAATAATTCTGTATGTAGCATGGTCACATAAATGGCATAGAACATAAACAGTATGTGTTCTTCAGTGAACTCATGCTTTGATAACAATGAAGTGCCAATACTGTGTGTATGTGCGTGTGTTGTGTGCAGGTGAGGAACTGGACTGCACAGCAGCAGGTACTGGAGCATAAACATAAAAAGAGAAAGCAAAACATAAAGCTTCTCATATCCCTAACTTCTCCCAGCCCAAACACTCCTGAAAGAGCAGGACAACCTTGTTCTGCTCTCACTGGAGTATACTTCTGAGCTACGCTTAATTCTCTGGCCTCAGTATTAATTAAAAATCTAACACATCGATCCCTCGTTCTCAGCTGAATGTAACTGGTGTTTTTTTCTTAAGTGGTCCCAAGTTCCATTTCCTGTTTGAATCAACTGCAAGAAAAGCTTTCAGCGTGACGCAGATGCAGTAGGTATTTTCTGGGTTATTTATTACCAGTTCTGCACTGACAGTTCAGTAACTGCCACAGCTATTACAGTCTCATCAGCCAGCACATACTGGTTTGCTAAAAATAAAACTAAGAGAACCACATCAGAAAGAAAAGTATATGCTTCTGTTAACTGTTCACATCCTTTAGGTTAATGCCCTTCACTTAGAGAAAATCCTTCCTAAGAACAAAATCAGCAGGACCCAATACCTGCAGATGTTTTGAAGTGATATCACAGAGATCATCTCTTCAAAAAGACAGCTACCTTGCTCAAGAGGTATTACAAAAAGACTTCACATTGTGATTCCTGAAAGAAAAGCCAAGAGCTCGACAGAAAGTCTGAGGAATTGGGAAATCTGTGCAGCTCCCTACGCGCAAACTTTTCGCAAAGCCTCCCGGTGGAGAGAGCTGCATTCAACAAAACCAACAGCAGCACACGGGGCTTTCCCTGAAGTCAGGTGCATTTTTCAAGCACTGTCACTTGTGTTCCCCGCTGGATAGAGCAGAGACCAAGAAGTTAGCACCCTCTCCTGGCAGCCGGGCAAGGCGACATCGCCCAGCGGTTAAAGCACAAAACTTGGTTGCTTTTGACTGGCTGCCAGGAGAGGTGGTGGCCAAGCTCTGAGAGTATTTTCCCTGGAACAGCGGGTCTGAGAGCGGGCTCCAGCGGCAGGTGAGCCACGGCGGGATGGCCGGGGCCGCAGGTGACAGCACTGCCCGAGCGGCCCCAGCCCCAGGCTCTCCCCACATCCCGTGCCGTCCCGCACTCTGTGCCAGGTCACAGCCCAGACCTGGGATCTGACTCAGCTCACGAACAGATCATTATGAAGAACAGACAAAAAGTATTGAGAGCATGCGAGAACACATAGCAAATACATGTGTTCAGATGCTGTTGAACACTAAATTATTTTTAATATTTGTTTACACACATACGCAAGTTGCAGAAAGGAAATAAAAAGGAACATTCAACAGTTCTAGAGGAAGTGTATTTAGATTTCGGAGGTTTTTGGTAAGCTCTTTTTCCTGGTAGATTGTACACAAATGGTCACTTTGATCTCAATATTGTTTAATTTTTCAAGTGCAAACAAACTAAACATTAGAACATGCTGAATTTGAGGAAGTAGTTTGCATTTTCCAATGCATCTTGCTCATAGTAAGAGCAAAATTTTCAGAATTAATATAAGCATACAGATATAAAAAAGTCCTCCCTCCCATCAGCAAGTCTAGTTCTTTGCTAACACAGGCTATATCATCATGGATTACATTTCCTTAACCTGATCACGTACTCTCCTAGAACATGGGTTAGGTATTTCTCACCTGTCACTCACAATGGGAAGCTGGTCACAGACTCACTACTCCAGTTTTTAGAAAGAACCAAAAAAACTGCTTAAGTGTGCATCTAAAATGTATTTAAATTGATTAATTAATTTATTTATTTACTCTTGTGCCAATATTATTCTTCAGCTTAGGTTTTTTTCCCCTCTGTTTTTTCAAGAGTACAAAAGCAGCTCCCTCTTGACAGCAGATTATAAAGGTCAGTCATTCTTCAAGTCAAACAACTCGCACCGCGCAGTTTCCAGCTGGAGGGAGCACCAGTCACCAGCAGAGACACCAGTGCCTGCAGGCTCTCCACTGAAAATCTCTCACCTGGTAAACACACTAACATTTCTCTAGGGCTCCATCACACAGCCAGGCTGCCGCTCTCCACTGGGAGGCACTGATGTTCTCCTCCTCTCCGTTTTCCATAGCATTACCTTCTAACGGACAGCAGAAATTCTGAGCACGTGACCTTGCACTATTGAATTTCTATTAACAGCAAGATCCAGGCGATGTGACGCTGCTGTAAATACGCTCCCCTCTCTGCTTGTCAATTCGGTGTCAGCATTAACTTTCCAAAATATTCTGCCAAGTTTATTACAGAGAACGTCAAAGTTGACCTCCAGACAAATTCTAAGGCAACTCCACTACTAAATGCCAGTGGTCCCCCCTCCAGACAGGCGAGCATCTACTGCCATGCTTGCTCCTGACCCTGCGCTGTGTTTGCGGCACCTCGAGTCCCCAGGCCAGCCCCCTGTGCCGGGTGCACAGTGACCGGCCGAGCTCGCCCAGCGCTGCTCGCGGGTGTGCGCCCGTGAGAGGGCACCAGGGCAGCAGAAAGGACGGGGGACACGGCTTTGCCCATTCCTGCTCACTAAAGCACCCCCCACCACAATGTTACTTGCACCAGCGTAACTGCAGCGTGCTCTACACACGTAGGAATAATAAAAAAAAAGTGGATTTTTTTTTTTTAAGCCTAATTGTGTTTTTACTGATGATGGCCACAGCAATCAGATCTCCTGTGTGACACAGCGAGCTGGCAAAGAACACAGTGCAGGNGGAATAATAAAAAAAAAAAAGTGGATTTTTTTTTTTTAAGCCTAATTGTGTTTTTACTGATGATGGCCACAGCAATCAGATCTCCTGTGTGACACAGCGAGCTGGCAAAGAACACAGTGCAGGGGCAACGAAGTCGTTCAAAGCATGTATCCTGCCAATTAACAAAATATGGCTGCAATGTTAATTCAGTTGGCCACCACTGTAAAGCTGGCATTACAATTAGTTGGTATAATGTCCGAGCTATGATAGCGAGTTTCTTCAGCAGAGATCACGTAAGGTAAAGCACACCAGAGGAGCAGACAGACCGCTCCTCACACTTCTGCTCTGATCCCACACTGCTCTCTCAACGTGGGCTGCACGGACACAACGCTCTGAGTTAGCTTGCTCCTGCTCAGAGCCTTAGGATACTAAGGAAAAACAAAGCAAGCACAGGTCCCTTCAGAAATGAGAACCCTGAATGTTCACTTTGAACAAAAAGCTTACAATTACATCTCAGGGTGTGGCAGAGCCTCTGCAAAGTCTACAATTACTATGCATCTTTACTACTAACACAACTGACATATTTTTAAAATTCTGTAATGTTCTGCACTCCTGCAGTTTACCTTTGGACCCAAAATGCTTTGCAAATCCTGTGAACAGTCATCAGTTTGTTTTCCTGCTGATTTAAGTCTCCTATGCTGAAAGTGGTGACACTGGGCCTGAAAGGCCAAGCACCATGCAGTGCTTTCCAAGCAATGTGCCACACACAAGTCACTACTCTCCACAGCGGGTCTTTGAAAGACTACTAAACACTAACTTTAGTAAAGAATTGGATAAGGATACAGGCTGGCAGCCTGGAAGGTGTTTCAATTGTTGGAAGAGATCCAGGAGGTTTGGAAACCACCTCTACCCAGCTCACCTTCACTGATGACCCAGTGCAAAAAGCCAGATTTCACATTTAGATCTCACCCAACAGGATTGTGCACTCCAGGATTTTACCAATAAACATTTGATTAAATATATCCAAGAGCAAAGACAAGGGCTTACCAAGACTCTGTTGTATCCATTAAGCCTGTGCTTGACAATTATCCTAATCAGTTCTCTAACTGCTACAGTCAAGTGTTTGGCAGAGCTATTTTCTCCATGACCTCCTTGAGAGCCACCATTAAAACTTTGAGAGCACATTTGAATTTTGCTGTTCAACAAGTATGCCACCAACTTGCTAAAGCTAGCTCCCTCCATAGCAGTTGCCCAGTAGCAATCGCCAAAAGAGAAAAAAACAGACTGGCCAGTCTGGGCTTTACGAGAAAAATCAAGCTTATGTCCTGGTGCAGATAAGACTAGAAGCTCCTTAACTTTCAGCACATGGAGATGGGATTGCCCAGTGCTACGTACAGAGAGGAAGACAAAAAACAATAATCAAGAGGTGAAATTCCTCATTTCTCATTAGCCTAAGAAACATGATTCTAGTTAAGTCTTCCAGATTTGAGAGCATCAGTGTGTAAAAAAATAACGTAGGAGATGGTAGAGAAGAGTCCCTTACATGTTTAAAAGATCCGTGCGGGGCTGCAGTTGCTCCTGTGTCTTCTAGATACTCATCCCAATTGAATTCCATTTCTTCCACACTGGAACCAGCATCTGGAAGAAAAATCCAACACCTTCTATTTAGCAACCTGTTGTTTAAGCTTTATGGTACTAAAAACTACAACAAACACCACTTCAGTTCCAAATTACTGACCACACAAGTGTGCACTGACCTTCAGCTACGCATTTCAACACAGAGACACTACTCAGCCTTTCTTTGTATGTGAAGGGCACTTTAAGTTGGATTTGGTCTGAAAAACAGTGAGATCCTGAGGATTTTGCTCAAGCACTAGTTGTTTACAATTTCTGAGAGCAGAACATAGGCACAAGAGCTTTGTATTCATATCTACAAATATTCTGGGTACCTTGGACCATCGGTGTATTAAATTAAAAACCATCCAACAAACAGCAATACTGATAGTAAGAGGTTTGAAAAGATTTTTAAAAAATGAGATATGATTCCCCTCTTTTTAAAGTTTGATAGTATTTATTTAGATGTTATAAAACATCAAAAGCACAGAGAATAATTCAGGGTAGTTCTAAGAAAAACAGCTTGAGACACAACTCAAAAAAAATCCCTCAAATTAGTCACTTAAAAAAACAGCTCGTAAGGTGTAACAGCTTCTTTAGACCATGAAAACCTCATTTTTGGATGCATTTAAGGCAAAAACATGCTAAAGCCACTCAAGCCACGGTTCAAAACTCACTGAGGCTGTTAGGGAAGCAATCAGCAGCAGTGAGCCACACTACAAATCAGCCAGATTTTCTATTATTATCACCAATCCTGTCCCAGTCTTCCCATCAGTTCTTGGCTCACTTCCCTGCTCCCCTCCTACTCCAGTTTTCTCCAACACGTAACCTGTTCCGCTGCCCCACCAACCCAGCTGGGTTTCAGGTCCCCTCTTCACCCAGCGCGCACCCACCTTATTTTTTCCCTACAGGCAGAGCTGGGATGCCCAGGGAGGGTCCCACCTTGTGTAAGCAGCAATTTTAACCTCAGCACACAAACTACAGCTTCAGGTTCAGCAGGGAAAGGGGTAACAGTGACATGACATAAAAGTAAAGTTTTTCATTTTCACTTTTGGACCGATTCTATGATCTACACCATAGTTGCCTTTATGAATGAACACAAGAAATTTTCATCTCTGGGTACCAGGAAACCTGATACCTCGTTTGCATTTGAAAACAGGGAAATCTCTGTGTATCAAAGCGCAAGGAGAGCGCAGCAGAGGTTACAGGACATCAGCATTTCCTGCACACTCAGCCTGTCTCAGGGCAGGTGGTAACTGTTCTTTCAAGGAGTAGCAGTTTGAGTAGGAAACATTATGTGCCCAAATAAATGAATGAAATAGTATTACGCACCTTTATCAGAGCCGTGGACAAGCTGACAACCTGCTGAGTGTCCTTCACAGCAGCTCTCGGCCCTCAGACACAGAGGGGCAAATATTTGCCCAGAAGTCTGAGCTACTTTAAATTGTCTAAAAAACCTACAAGTTCTGAGTGTAAAGTAGGTCCATTTTCTCTTCAAACTGATCGTTAAGCTTATCTTTGACTTTTCATCGTAATTCTGGGCATTATCATTTCCCCAAATTTAGAAATGCATATTCAGTTAGCTTTTGTTTGCTGATGACAGTATCTGTTTTAAAGGCAGCTCTTCTCTCTCCCAAACCCATTTGCATTTTGCTATTTTCAAACCACAGGTGGTTATACTGGCCTTTCATAAGCCTCAGAGCTCAAAAAGTTCAGAGCTTGAATATCATCATCACTTTTAGGGGATAATTCTTAACTTACTGAAGAAATAGATGTGGAGAAGGACAGAAGCAGGTAAGTTTATTAAAAAAAAAAAGAGGGAGTAAAGAGGTTAAGGTACAAAGCAGAGCTGTTTGCAAGTAAGTGTGGAGCTGATCAAAGCTCTGGCTGCAAGTCATTCTAATAAAAATAAAACTTCATTGCAAAAAGGTTTTGAAACAGATTAAGATTTCTTAACTCGTTAAAACAGCATTTTACTTTAATACAACTATAAAAATGCTTAAGTTCACAGTTGCAGAACCAAAGTGGGAAGCAACGTCAGCTCAAACACAACATCCATGGGCCCCTGAAATGGAGAGTGGGCTCAGTCTGACTGTGCTCCCGGCCAGAGGGCCCAGCCCAGCCCACCCAGCACCCGCTCAACAGCACCGACAGCCGCACTCCCTCCGGCTCCAAAAGCACTGGGTGTGTAAAAAGCACGGCTTGTGGTGTCTAATGTACTCCTGTTTGAGGAGAAACACGAAGCAACGTAACTGCTCTGCGCTTTTTAACAATTTGAAAGCCAAGCAGCTCGATCTGGGAATCCTACAGGGACCCTGAGGCTTTCCAGCGCTGCTCTTTACCAAATGCTGCAGCACCAAGTCTTCAATAACGTGTTATCATCAGATAACTGTCTAAGGGGCAGTTAAGCTCCTTAAATGAGGCACAGGTCACTTAACACACTGAAAGGGTCAATTAGTAACTTATGTTGCCACTTAATTGCTACAAGGAGCTCCTGAAAAGCCAGTTTGCAGGCTGCTCCAGCGACCCCTTTGCTTCCAACTACAGCTGAAACCAGCTCCCAACTGGACCGGAGTCACCACAAGGCCTCTGCCGCTCCACTAATCCCTGGTCTCTGCAGCCTGGATGTTTTCACATCTAAAAAAGCTGTTTCCTTCCAGGTCTGCGCTCTGGTGAGAAGGGCTCGGATTGCTGTGTACTGCACAGTGCCCACATCTCACCAGCACACCCAGGAGCTCTCTTACAACTCATTTTATGGGGAAAAAATACAAATTCCTGTCCAACACCCTTTGCAAACTGAGTACTCTTTCTGCTTTATTTTAGGGAGTTTCATTGAGTCAGAGGGATATTTTTATTTTTAAACTTAAAGCACCTGAAACTTCTGCTGTTCCATTCATTCGTAAGAGTTCAACTCAGCTTGCGTGTACACTTCACTAAGGTTTTACAATTAAAGGAGACCCGGTGATCAGCCTGGCACTGCAACCCCTGCGCAGCAGAGCTGGGGGCTGAGGCTCTTCCTTCCTTCAGGGGGCCGTACAGCGGAGCTGCGGGATTTACCAAACCTGCCGCTTCCCGCAGGCCACGGCATTGCAGGCGACTGAGCTTACCGAACATGGAGAACACGGAGAGCTCATCGGACAAAGCTCCACACAAAAATGCTGTATGAGGTTTCACAGTGAGAGCAGTAAATCAGTTTTCTAATTGTGGCATGCGGTGTGACTACATAAACCATGAAAAATCTCAGAAATCAAGTATCTGTTTTTCAGTATCCGAGTGCAGAAACGCTCCAAGAGCACGGCAAAGGTAAGGCTCTGGTGAGGCTCACACTAGCTGGAAATCTTTGAGGCAGAATCCAACCGCTTTTATTGGCAGGACAGATGCGGCAGAGCAGGGCCCTCTCAAATCAAGCCTTTGATCTATTCTGCCCTATTGCACAGCACCGTCCTGCACGTTCGCACACCCGGGACACACACAGGACCACCTTAAACCTCCATTCCTGAGGGCCCGTATGTCTGTTTCATAACAACTGTCCTGATCAGTCTGCGTTCAAAACGCTCAACTAAACCTCAGATATTTACACCAGAAATTCTCACTACTGTGAGAAAACTTGCAAATTAATATGACAGATGACAACAAGCAAAACCATGTTTAATCCATTTAATCCTGAAGCACAATTTATAAACACAGTGCTGCATGGGTGTACATACATGTACGTTCTCTCTTTCTCTCCATATCCTTAATTGTTACAAGTCAGAAATTAATTCAGCTTTCTCCTACATGGAGAAATACGTTTCTATATCAGACAGGATGACCGAGCCACACACTAGCTCAGTGGCAATGCGCAACTTTGGTAAAGGTGGGGAAAGAAAACAGATGTGATTGTCGTCTCTGTGACCTTCCCATATAACTAGATTTTGGCAGTAAAGCCCTCAAATCAAGTCAACGTTTTCTCAAGAAAGATCTGAGAGGTGTCCTACAGAGGTTCTGTGGAGAACACTTATTCACTCTGGAGGTGAGAAAACTGCCTGTAAGAATATTTCACGGGTATGTACCACTTCCCATTTGTCACTATTTCTACTAACATTATTGCGAACACTAACTCTTCCCTTCTGAATTTTATCATTAATTATGTCCTGCTGCTCTTTGATACATAAATACATAATATTTGGACACAAAAAGGTAGCAGAATATTAAGGATATTAGCCCTTAAAAATACCTGCAATGGAAACAGTCTACAGCAGACTGTTTTGATCTTTGGATTCCAGTTAAATTCTCACTGCAAAAAATGTTCATGCATCTTTAATGTGATTTAGTTGAAGACTGTCATATTGGACATTTAAGTACATCACAGTGAAGTCTGCAAGACCTTCAATTAAGGCTAATCTAAAGGTTTCTCACCCTGAAATGTAGATATATTTCAATCTGCTTTTCATAACAGTTAATCTTTTCCATCTATACCAGCTGCAAAGCCATGAATAAATAAAGACAGGTTGGAATTTCAGCAGCTGAGGAAGCCTGTGACAAGAATAAAAGTTGTCTTTTCCCCTCGTAGTGCAGAAGGAGCATCACAACCAACAACCCTGCCCACTGCCTGGGTTCTTGCAGGCACAGCCTGTATGTAAAAACCAAAAAGACAGAGCGGAATCTGCAAAAACTGCTAACTGGCATCAAGTGGAAAAATGACACCAAAGACTATGAAGGGAACGTTCCAGTAGTGGTTGGGACTGGTGTAACTCAAAGCACTTCAGGAGACAATATTAGAGGGCCCAACAAAACCAATGTGCTTGTGCTTACATGGGTAGCATTTGCTGGAAATTGTCTTTGAACTCAGCAAGTAGAGCTCTCTTCAGCTACTGTTTGCTTTTCACAGCCACCTGTACTCAAACCAGGCACAAAAAGGATGCTCAGGAAAATCGCTCTTGAGTAATTTCAAGACAATTATCAAACCTGACCAGCTATTTCAAAAGCACATAGAGAGGACTGTGTGAACTCGGATACTTTCTGAGGAAGATGGAAAAATGTCAGTGAAGGTCTTAGTACAGAGGGATGTGCCATCAGACTGTGAACAGCCCACTGCTGACCATATATACATCTCCTTACCATTCTTCTCAGCTGCTCAAAGCCTTTTCTGTTTCTCATGCTTACATGACAGAAGTTAGAAGTTTCCGCTAGCATAGGACACAGTATTTGCATGTGCCTGGAGACATTCTGCGTATTTGTGCATATTGCCTTTTCTTCCTTATTTGAGGATATGATGCTGACAACAACTTGAGTGATTGGCTATAATTAATAATCATAAAGCATATTTCCGCATCATAAAACAGATGATAGCATTCTTCTAAAAGCACTGTAGATCAAAATTATGTTTCACATTTCTTCAGTAACACTGACAGCAATTAGACTTCCATAAAGTAAAGGCGCAAAAACTACCAATAGTGAATTGTGCTATGAGAAGAGCTGCTTGTTGGACAAGCACCAAAGGGAAGGAATACTCAGATAAAATCCTAATCCAGTTGTTAACACTGGTAACTACAAATTAAAATTTACTTTATATTTTCTATACAACACTATAGGTAGGGATCTCCTCAAGGAAAAGCAACAAATCAGATAAATGGGTGGGCTCTACCCCCATAAGAGTGTACAGTCCAGAACTGTTTCAGAAGGCTGTTAGTACTCCCAGCTATCCCAGACCGACACTCTCCTCAGCCTGGTGTTCCACAGTGAACCAAAACCTGAGCTAATTGATCATAATACACCATTCTGCAGTAGATTAGGAGTTGATATCCCAAACCCATCAAAGCAGGTACACCAAGGCATAGCAGAAAAACAGGACAGATTACAATGGCAGCAAGCAGCTTCAGTTACCTGACTTTTTAAACCAGCAGCACAACCCTGTTGAAATACTAAGAACAAGATGAACATGAGGACAGAACAAGATAATATTAACCACTTCGACAGACAAAACCCTTAAAACAGTAGTGTTACAGCCACTAAGGTTATCAGAAGCCCATCTCATAGTGATACCACACAGAGGAAAGACACAGCTTCTTAAAAACGCAATTACCAAAGTGAGTGAGATTTTGTTCCCCTTCAAGCCAACGATACACCTTGCTTTATAAATACAGCAATAACAAACTTAAGCCCCATAGTCAGAATCTAACCCACAGTCACTGAAATTTAAGTTTCTCGCTGTGTACAGTACGCAGCATCAGAGACACGCACTATTCACTGTGCTTGTGCCTGTTCCATCTCGCTTGTCAAGTTTTTTGAGACTCGTTAGCCAGGGAGCTCAGCTGGACCGTTACCTGCATCACATTGCTGTTCTCCATTCATCTCCACAGCAGCCCAGGGGTTATTTCCAGCAGCCAGAAGCAGGGGAATCCGAGGAGGTCACGCTTTGGTGGTCATGAGTTGCCTCCCACCTTCAGTCCCAGTGGCAGCCAGGACATTCAAGAAGCGATCCTGAAAAAAACCCAAAAGAAACAACTGATAAGAAAATATTCACTGGATTTTAAATACTTTGAAGATACATTAAAAGCATTACTCCAGCAATAAGCCAGAAACCTTAAAGCAAACAAGGGCATCTCACTGTGTTTATGTATGTTTAGCTATTCCATGCCTCTCATCTGTGGACCCAACTTATACTAGGAAAAAAATATTTCCTAAATCAGCCAATTATAAAGCTGACTTTCAACACCTCTTCAGCCCCCAAACAAAGCCACCCCTCTCAAAAGGTTCTTCAACCCTTCATAAGGCTAAAGAAGTAGAGAACTAACCAAGTCATGGAACAAGACTACCAGGTTAAAAAAGAACAAAACCAAACCACCAAACGAAAAGAAAACCCCACACAAAACAAACCACCAAACAACCAAACCAAACCAAGAATAAAAACACAACAAAAGCAACACACCAGGTTAAAAAAAAAAAAAAGGGAGCAGAAATACACTCCTAAACATTTTGTGATGAGAAGCCATAACTTTCAAACCTATTCCTATGAGCAACTACATCATTAATTCATTATTAATGGTAGGAAGCAAGGAAGGACAGGTCTCGAGTAAGCCCATTAGTTCACTGCACTGGCCACGTTCTACAAGTATTTTTCCCTTACAAAATACTAAAGCAAAGTTGTATGGTAAATAAAAGCCTAGGTTGCATGTTTATTTATTAATAAATCACACTTTGACTGAAAACTTTATATAAATCAATGAGATGGGGTGTGAAGGGGCCCCAAACCCAAGATTATTTGCATGAAAAATCTTGTAAAAGCCCAAAATCTTCAAATACCCTTTGCATTCTTGCAGAATGCCTGGGAAGCACCTGTTTTTTCTTTTTAAGCAAGATACCAGAAATAATGTACAGGACTAAAAATCACATTTTAAAAAATGAAGGCTGCACTTCTCACCTAAACACATTCTGAAAAGCTATGCTTTAAAAAAGGCAAGACCTACACACTTGAGAAGTCCGGGTGTTTGGGGTTTTTTTTGAGTTTTGTATACCTATGAAGACTCCCCAACAATCCTTAAGAGAGGTTTTGCAGGAGGGCCCTTTTTTTTTTTTAAGGTAAAAGAGACCAACCTATTTTAAGTGGGGGGAATGGGGTTGTTGTGTTTTTGTTTGTTTGGGTGTTTTTTTTGTTGTGTGTGTGGTTTTTTGTTTGTTTGCAAGTTGCCTAAAAGATGGAAACACAGAAAATCTTCCTTCAAAATAAGTCTCACAAATGAGAGGTTTCCCAAGACGATTCTGCTTCCAAAGGTGCAGCCACGGCTTCACTTCTGAAAGGGTAACTGGACTGGACAGAACTAAATGTTTTTTCCTTTGAAAATCTGTCTATGTGTTAAAAACGGACGCATTTGGCAGAAGCAGTTCTATTGGGGGAGGTTTGGGGGGGAGAGCGGCTGCTGTGCCAGCCTGCCGGCCCGTTCCCAGCGCTGCCTGCGGGACTGCAGCTCCGGCAGTGTCACTGTCCCCGCTGATAGCCCTATCTTTAGGCTCCCCTGGTCCCCACGCAAAGCAAGTTAATCAAGACATGCCTCCACTATTTAGACACAGAGACTTTGGAAAGAAAAAAAAAGGGGGGGACACCCCCAAACCTTCTCAAAGCACCACAATTCTGTTTTGTGGAGGATTTCCACAGAATTAATTGTAAAATGCTGTGTAGCAGGCTGCAAATGTCCTGGGAGTGTGTGTGGAGCACCCAGGCTCGCTAGCTGGCAATATCACAGCATCACAGAATGTTAGGGATTGGAAGGGACCTCAGAAGCTCATCCAGTCCAATCCCCCTGCCGGAGCAGGAACACCCAGATGAGGTTACACAGGAAGGTGTCCAGGCAAGTTTTGAATGTCTGCACAGAAGGAGACTCCACAACCTCCCTGGGCAGCCTGTTCCAGTGTTCTGTCACCCTCACTGAGAAGAAGTTTCTTCTCAAATTTAAGTGGAACCTCTTGTGTTCCAGCTTGATTCCATTACCCCTTGTCCTATCACTGGTTGCTACTGAGAAGAGCCTGGCTCCATCCTCGTGACACTCCCCCTTTACATATTTATAAACACTAATAAGGTCACCCCTCAGTCTCCTCTTCTCCAAACTGAAGAGACCCAGCTCCCTCAGCCTTTCCTCATAAGGGAGATGCTCCACTCCTTTAATCATCTTTGTTGCCCTACACTGGACTCTCTCCAGCAGCTCCCTGTCCTTCTGGAGCTGAGGGGCATATCGCACAAGTCAAACCAAACTGGAGCGACACCTCAGCTGCAAGGGAGAAGGCAGAGTTGTCCTGTAACTGAGCCACAGCCCTCGGCACGAATTTTAGGGAACTGCAGCGCAAAGCACTGAAAACTCTGGCTGAAATCTCCTGTGCACAGCACTGATAGCTTCATTCCTACGCAAATAAAACAATAAGTTTGACTAGAATTAAAGGAACATCCACCAACAGTGCTCAGCAGTGTGGGAAGTTCTCAAGCACAATAAAAAGTACAGCCAACTTTTAAAAATTTCATTTCATGTGCAAATAAAAATTTTTAAGAGTAGCAAGAGGTATCATTAGAACTCTTATTGAATGGTAGCTTAATACCACAAAAATCTACTGTATAGAAGATATTAATACAGTTTTATTCATTATAGCTTCAGGAATGCATCTGGAAGGGAAATCAGCTGCCAATTTCTGCTATATTGCTTCTCACCTACTTGTCTCCAGCTCAGAAAGACCGTGCTCAGCATATACCCACAAGGGCACAAGATAACTCCCAACTGAGCTCCGTCTCTCTCAGAAAGTTCCTGAGAAATTAAGCACAGGTACCGACCTCCATCAGTCTCCCTTGGACCCTTATGTACTCCTTGCCTTTTTTAAAGCATAGCTCTCAGGACAAGGCGGTGCAGGAGACGCTAACACAACCCTTGGCAAGACTGTCCTCCTGTCGACAGACAGTCCAACCTTCCACTTATGCTGTCCTTTATGGAGTAATGCTGGCAGCCGATGTCACTGGCAACCTGCACGATGCCTGGCACACAATGAAGAACTAACCAACAAAATACTTTTTAATCATTAATCAAAATATTTCTTGGTAATGTCCTACTCGAAGTCTATCAGCTGTCACACTGCTGAGCCAAAATAAAGGCAACCCTGTGAAAAACACCGAGTGAAGCATGTAGTCCAACAAATCTGAGGATATGCTGCTGGTTTCTAATGGTGTAGCCCTGGCAAAGTACCCTCAGAATTTAATTACAATTAAGATATTTTCAGTTTACAAGATCCAGCTCTCAATGCCTACAGCTAAACTAGGTAATTCAAAACTAACTTCATCTTTTTTTGCAACATGGAAATATTTAAGACACCCCTTCCCCCCAAAAAAAATCCCAAACCAAACACCAAAGAGGCTGTTTATTTAAAAGATGCCAAGTATTGGCAGCTCCTGTTGAAGTTGATTGATATTCTGCCCAAGTCAGGTTGGGTAGTTGTTCAGGTTTTCATAAGCAGCTCTGGTGTTTTATGTACACAAAATTGAGAGTACTTGTAATTAGCACCCGCCACGGCTGGTGCTTACAGTCTGGCACCCCAAAGATTATCTTTCGATAAATCTCGAGGGGAGGGGAGCACAAGTGCTGCTGGAACAGGACTGATTTGAAAATACTTTGGACTCTTCAGTCACACTTCTGCATTTCAAGCCTCCTATCAGCACATGAAATATTCAGATGTTAGCAACTGGAGGCAGCATTAAAAACAGTTACAGTTCATTAAAGCCAGATGGCTCACTTGAATATGAAAAGAAATCAAACATAAGCTGGATGTTGAATTAAAGTAAATCAGCTGGTGTCTGAGGCTTAATATTATTTTAAAACAAAGGCGCACGAGACAATGGGGACGTGAGACACCCCTACAGACTGGGGAAGAAGCTACAGAAAGGATCAGCTTTCAGCAAATTCCTTCATCCAAAGGCAGTCAAGTAAAATGTATTTCAAAACCCTGTGCCTACCATACGGAGCTTTGCTCTGCACAGGCAGCAAACCTGTTGCAGGGGTTTGTCAGAGCAGGGCAGAGCTTCTTCAGCACCTGAAACCTGCAACTCTGCCACTGAACATAGACCAATCTACTGCCAACAACAGAAAGGAAAGGGGAAGGGCCTTTTTGTTACTTTTGGACCATCTTCTGGAGGAAGGAAAGGGGGGGAATGTCCTCCTGGTCCCTATGCCCATTCACACATATACCTTTGCTTTTTCACTTCAAGGAAATACTAATTACCTGTTCCCTATGACAGAAGATGGCACATGCACTTCATCTGAAGACTTTTTTAACTAATTCTTTGTTGTAGGACTCACATATACAGCATGAACAGTGCTGGGCTCAGCACATCTTCTAATGAGGTCCAGTGTTTGCAGGGGAGATTCTTGTTGGCATTTCAGGAAGAAAAGCTATTCAGGACAAAAGCTCCCCTCTACTACAAGCTTCTGGCTGAAAACCATTCAGAAGGAACAATGCGAAGTACAAAACAGGTACAGCCGAGTGCCAGCAGCAGCAGCCACCCCTTCCCAGCGCACAAACAGGAAACAACCCGCCGTTCCTACAACCCGCC
Source organism: Pampusana beccarii (assembly GCA_013399365.1). NCBI lineage: Eukaryota > Metazoa > Chordata > Aves > Columbiformes > Columbidae > Pampusana > Pampusana beccarii. The sequence goes on from VWYH01007773.1 coordinate 818,178, forward strand.
GTCCCTACAACCCGCCGTCCCTGTGCGTCCTCACACATTTAAACTCAGTGAATATTCCCAATTCATTTTACTAACACACAAGCTCATCATAAAAGCTCTTCCATAGTTAAGATCCGGAACGCTCGTGACAAAATTAGCTGGAAGGAGAGATTTTCCTTCTCAAAGCCTGCACCACCACCACCCGGCAGCGGGCCCGATGCTGCGGCAGCAGTGCTGGGGCTCTGACACGGGGACACGGCCCCTCATGCCCTGCTCCTCACGCTGCCACACAACTGCAGTTACGCTGCGGCCGGCTCCAGATACGCACTTGCTCTCTGCTTTTATTACCATTGCAAAAATAAGCAATTTCTACAGCCTGCAAAAGACAGCTTCAAGCTTTTTTTTAAACCTTTTTCCTCACCTAACACTACTACAGTTCATCGTGAACACAGGCATCAGCTGCCCCTTTTGCTATAAGAAGATGAGGCGGTGGCTCCAGGGGAGGAAGGGGACATGTTACAAATTGAGATTTGTATGCAACTGGGTACTCGCAGGCCACATGGCTTATCAACATCCAAGCAGATCTAAGGCAGCTGAAATGCGGTTGTGAGGGTCCTTTACCCTGGGAGATAAGGCAGGCGGAGAACATCAGGCCTTTGAAAAACACATTCGCATCCTCTCCAAGAACAAAGAGACTCCACCCAGCCTGAGGCTCTGCCAACCCTCACCGCCAGGAGAAAGTAAAAAAATGGAAAGGACCATCGAGGATGACAACTTAAGTTGATGTGTTTTAAATTCCAGTAGAATGTACATATGCATTAAGAAAAAAATAAAATCTATAGCACAAACGGCACCCAACATAATAAACTATTCAGCTTTGAGACAACTTTATTTGAGGTCTGCTTACAATGTGTAGTACTTGATTCCTCACAAACACTTTTATGAAATCCATTACAAGTATACTGATGAGTTTTTGCATCACAGTAGTCTGGAGTACCATTACTTAGTATTTTCAGCACAAAAAAAGTAAGATACTTAGTAAGCAAATTTCTCAATCAGCACCAAAACCAACACTGCTGGAGAAAATTCACTTTCAAGCTATTCATTGCAAGCTTCATTCGCACTTCTGTAGCAATGCACTTCCAGTATGAAACACCCAAAGCTCCCACAGAAGGGTCAGTACATTTCCTTCGAACAGCTGTACGGTTTTGGGGGAAATGTCAGAGACTGGCTGGATGCTGCTGCCAACTCAGTGGAAGGACACAGCTGACTACCTGCCACAGCAAATCAGTGACCATCTCCATCAGGGCACAACGGCCAATATTTGCCTCCTTTGAAAAAACCTCACCCTTGAAATCAGGACTGAGAGAGGCAAAAGCAAGCAAATATTCAGAACAGCATTCAGCGTTCAGAAATCTTTAATACCTGTGATGGTAAGGAAGTGTTTCAAATTCACAGATCAGCCAATGTCTGCACAATCACCTCTGCTACACTCGGATAAGCAACTCACCAACAGCCCAGAAATCCGCCTGTGCTTTGCTTGCTCTCCTCTCCTCCGCTCCAGGATTTTTAACTCCGTTCGCACCGTGCAAGAGCATGGCAGGCACAAAACCAGCCTCTGTCTAACCTGCCACAGGGAGCACAATTCCCACTTCTCGGGTTTCGACGCTCGCATCATGGCTTCTCTAAGCACCCGTTACCTGTTCTGCCGCACCCATAAGCACCAAATGACAGTACTCAGCTGGCAGACAGGATATTCAGATTATTTTCCTGGGAAGCAAAGTATTATATATACTTACTATTATGCCTTTCCCTCTTGCTCCATCATTCTGTCACCCTCCCTGCTGGAACCTTCGGCAGAGGTCCTGCTTCTCCAAGAAACATTCTCCACAGTCCTACACTTCATGAAGCCCCTAGTTCCCTAAGCCTTCTAAAGCCGAAATATGGTATAAGACCTTTCTTGTAATTTTGTCTTCTCTTATTTAGGCACTAACAGCTGTAAGTCTGGATAACACTTAGAGATTTTCTAATTTTCAGTTGTATAAACACAGTAAGTATTAACACCTCACAAACAGATGTCTTCCTAGTATCTGACCCTCCACAAACAACAGACAAAGTGGAAGACTTCTTACAACCTCTAATTTATGGTGGAATTCTGATTTTTCAAGTCATTTTAGCTGCTGTTCTGTGACAAGCAAAAAGCAATTTCAGTGGCCTCTGCAGGAAAGACCTGCACAGAGCCCTGTTAATCTGCTCCAAATCTTCCCAAGACAGCCCTGTGACAACAGATAGGCAAAATAAAGTTTGATGCTTCTATAACAAAGTAATAAAAATACTGATTTCATTAAATAAATTTTAAATAAAAATACTGATTTCATTGAAGTCACAGCTGCCAAAGGAATTACCCTGTCCAATGTGCAGAGCAAAAAAACCTTTGGCTGGCTTGCAGTTCTGTAAAGCATTATTTTTACACACACGTATGGAGCAGTGGGTCTGTAAACAGAAGCTTATTTGCTTGCATCTGTAAGGATTTATCAAAGATAAACAGACCATTGAATTGCCCTTTATTGTAGGTATGATCACCAGTGTTTTCTTTGGGCCATCTTGATAGCATATTTAGTACTCCAAAACAAAAGCAAAACCTTTCTATATTTAAAAAATAAATAAGAGGGGCAGCTACATTTCCACATTTTTTTTTGTAGTTGCTAGACCAACTGTAACCAAATCTAGTCCGAGTTCACCACCTTCCACTATCGCCTCTCTACCCCATCTCTTACAGTCAAATTACGTAATTTCGTTCTTCTGTAACAGGCCGCGGGGCCCTGTCCTGGTGACCAACCTTCCTTCAGCATCTTTGGCTGCAGACTCTGCCTTACGCAGTTACGCTCTGTCCAAGGACCACGGTAGTAACCAACACCTAACTATTCTTCCTGAGAAACTGTTATCTCATCAAAAGCAGTCAAAATTTCTGAATTTCCAACCTCTCTAATCTCTCTACTCTTGCCAATTTATTTGGGCTTTGTCCTTGCAAGAAAAAAAATTGTGTTCATCTTAACACTTGGCTCCTGCTCCTTGCAGAGGAAGCTTTCCTGGGGACAAGGCTCAGGATTCCTGCAATCCCTTTCATCTTTTTGCCCGCCAAGAGCACACTCAAGTGTTCTTATCTGAACAGCTTCTGTGTGGCCTCTGAGAACAAAACCCACCGAACATGAAGATTATATATGTATATATACGCAAATAGGAACTACTATCAGATTAATTACTAAAACTTATATTTCTCTACCACACCTGCACTGCAATCTCTGCTCTCTGACCAGTACTCATAGCAGTTCTACCCTTCTGTTTCCCTGCCAGCTCCTTTACATCTATTTTAGAAGGAGTGAACTCCAAGATGTTTCTCTCCCCCATTGCAAGAGCGACACTGAGACTCAAAACAACTGCATTTAAAGAACATATCTTATGTTCTTACGTTTTCAAAGAAATTATCAGAAAATATAAAAGGGTCAAACGATTTGTTGTGGAGAATCCAGAATGTAAGAGCTACTTGTACAACATAGAAAAACCAACAAACAACCCATTTAACACAATTCTGCTGATATAATAAGTGGCATTTACCTTCTTTCATTTAGTTTATGCCAATTTATGCCAGTTTTCCCAACCCATCCCCTGCCTGAAGTCCAGTTGCTTCCAGGATTTGACTTCCCACCTGGATCCGCCTGACTACACACGTAACACACCTAGAACGGGAAAGCCTGGTTAATAGATGTTGTAACATTCAGGTCTAGATCAATAAATTATGAGATCTGTCTTTACAACTTGTGCTGCACTATCCAGCTGGTAAAGCAACTTCCATTAAACTATGAGTTAAATCCAGGTGAGAATGTAAAAGTCACAGCTCTGTTCCCAGCTAATTCGGATGCCACCAGCCAGCCAGAGCATTCACTTGACAGAGGAAAAACACACAACAGGCTGTCCCAAAAAGTTCCTTTGTATTTATAACTGGTGGCAAATAGAAGCTATTAAGAATTGCTTATCTTGATTCTTCGACATTTAAGATAGCGGAGTTTTTGCCAAGTCATTCAGGTTTCGTTTTGATTTTTAAATGCAAAATCTCCAGCATTATTCTGATTTCTCCACTTACTTTCTACAGTATACAGACTACAAGAATATTGGGGTTTATCAGATATATAAAGAAACCAAGAAAACAGACTGAACAGACTGCTCTGTTTTCATGGGCAACTTTTTATTATATACCCTATAGCCAGAATACAACTGCCTAAAGTTACAAGTTGGATAAGAAGATGAAGGAAGAATGTGAAGTTTCTTCTGCTCCCAAGTCCCAGACAACAGCTTGTCAACTTCATCCTCTGCATAAAGACAGGCAGCGTGAATGAGTAAATATTCCATCAGTAACATGTAGGATAATTCATGAGATAAAATAGAGCACTCACATGGAAAGAAAATTACTCCAATCTCTACTTCTGAATCCCTAGGGCATGGAAATATTGCATCCCACACGACATAATGATGTGACACGGATGGCTGCCCAATGGAAAGTGATATGCAACAGTTAAACTGCCAGCAGCAATGTACGAGCCATCAGATTAAGGGACCCTTTAAACTTGGTTTGAGTAGCCTTTAAGTTGAAATGTACACCACCGCAAACAGCACTATGAAATAGCTGGTTTCTCAGCTTCCCCACAGTAACCGCACTACATAAATGGGTAAGTAGCCTGGTTTAGACTTTTGAAGTGAAATGACTAAACTTTTTGTCGGTCACCACCAGTCTCATTCCTCTGGCTTGAAACAAAAACGCACAGAACTCGCTCACATGCTGTTCAAGAGACTCTGAACCAGCGCCGAAGTTTGAGATCTGCAGCACAGAACCCTCGAGAGCATCCTGTGGAAAGCTATACGTGGCAAAGTGGAGCACATAAGCACTTAACAACTATTAGCTTTGAAACAAAGAAGGAGAATCACGCCCTTTCCGTGGTCTAAAGGAAGAGCACTTCCATTGCTAAGTGGTAGAAGACAAAGCACCGACGGATAAACATAATTAAGGATATAATTCTCAGCTATCCACTATGTGAGAGAAAGGTGTTCTAAGCCAAAAAGTACATTCAGTGCACATATATTTTAGGCTATTAACAAAGATAAAAATTCATCTGTAAGTGCCTGAAACATTAAAATTACTGGAGTAATCTGCAGTTAGAACACCAGATTTGGAAACTAATTTCAATGCACGAGGGATGTCAGTCCTGCAGACAAAGTACGAAGGTCAACGCAGTCTTAACGAAGTTACAATACCTCCATAATACTGCTAAGAGGCTCGATTTGTTCAAACAAGTCCTCTTTGCCGACTCATTCTGTGCATACGTTATAGGAATGTCTCTAAATAAAATCTGAGCAGGACACTCAACTTGGCTCAGCACTCAAGGTGTGTAAAGGGAAACCCCCCCCGCACTATCTTCCAAATCCTTTTTTGAAATTGAACTGCTCCAGAGAACCACCCCATGGATGTCACCACTGCAGACAATACAACAATTAAAGGAGAAGAAGCGGAGGAGAAGGAAGGTACTTTGCAAATACAACATTTTAAAAAAAATGTCAATCATATAAAACGCTTTTAGTATGTAAAAGCATACTCCTACTTGTTTCCTTTCTTTGTCATGTCATTGAAATAGTACATGATACAGAAAAAGGTAATATATTGCACACATTTCTCAGAAAAGCTCCTAAGCCACAAGACACAGGGCAACTCTCCCTCAAACGCCAACACAACCACAGGACAAACAGCCCCCACCAGCCAGCAAGGGCTCACACCACCTCCAGACAGTTGAGATCCACAATAAAGCCCAGCTTAACACCAAGGACATTAATTCCCAGGAACATTTTCCACCCCACCACTACAGAAGTTTAAAGGTTAGAAGCTAAACCTATTTATCAACACATCAACATCTAGTTATGTAGATCCCATTTTCCTAGAGCAAGCAGGAATTCCAACACATCTCCAACTCAACTGGTGCTCTTCGGTGCACACCACTTGTGAAATTATAGCCAGTCTCCTAGATCTGGGTTTAAAATAGACTTGCTGGTCTAACTTTAGGTTCCTATTTTTAAGATATTGGCACTGATATTAGAGGACAACAAAGGGAGTGGTGTCTCACTCATACTTCTTATGGACACAGAGTGTCAGGTTTTCTTCCCTGAGCAAACAAATCAGTCAAATTGTCAAGGGCAGGCTAGAGTAAAAATTGAGATGGAAAAATCACTGGTTTGGAAGTTTGTAGGTTTGGTACTATACAATTTCAATTTAAATTATTCAAGTTTAAATAATTTCAATTAAAAAAAACCTTAACAAAAATATCTGTATTTGTTTTTACGCACACTAACGATCCTTGAACATACAGTTTATATACACAGATGCAACTGTGAATCTAACTGCTGTCCAACAGACAGAAAACAAGTAGAGGCATTAAAAAACAAACAACCAAACCAAACCATTATTGCAAATAAAAGCTGCAGAAGCAAACAGGACACAGTTTTATCAAAAGCACTCATCTCAACACATCCAGCTGGATCAAAACAGACCAGGAACTCTTAATTTTCCTCACAAAGAAATTACTTACTCCCAGGTAGCCAGCGCAGGTCACACAACAGGGAAATAAAACAGGGAAAGCCTGTGGCTGCAGAAGTTGTCTTTGGCAAGTGCAAGTGAGCATCATCTTCCCTGGCAAAGACCCAGCAGTAAGCCTCAGCCTACCAAGCGAATTCCAGTGCTGGAGCCAATACCTTTGGGATGTGATAAACAGAAGGAGGATTTTTCAAAGTGACAACCACACCCAACACCCAATCAACACACTCTACAAAGCCACTTCATCATCAAGACCATCAGCACTCAGGCCTTGCTTTCTGAAATGCTGATAAGCAGTTTTTCGTTTCAGATGAAACCTAAGAGTAAAGGAGTCTGCAAACTTTCAGAAGTCAGGACTCCAGGCCTGTTGTGTCATTTTCTTCACAAACCCATGTTTCAGAGTTCAGCATCGCTTCGGGACTTCTGTGCCTCAGGCTTAATCTCAGTGCTTCATTACTGTGAAAGGCAACGTGTCATCACCACGAAGTTCTGGAACGCTCCCAAAGAGCACTGCGAGGGCAGGTGCCAGCACTGTCACCACATCTGCAACAGCCCACACACCCTCCCCCCTGCTCCTGGGAGCCCACAGCGTGCAGGGACCAAGCTCCGAGCAGGGACCAAGCTCCGAGTGGGGACCAAGCTCCAAGTGGGGACCAAGCTCTGCTGCTCCTCCAGCCGCTGCTGCTCCTTCCCGAGGCCCAGCAAAGCACACGCTGCCTCACATACAGCATCACTGGTGTCATGGTGGCACTACACAAGGAGGAAGAGGATGACCACCTCAGCATAGAACAGATGTCTGTGGCAGCAGAACACCCAGGTACCATCTCCCCCTGCTGATGGCTCAGCTCTCCATGCCCTGCACTATGGCAGCTCAGAGCCAAGGAGCAGTGAGGAGATCCCCTTCTCCTCCTCAGACCTCCTGCAACCTGTGACTGACCCACTCTTCACAAAGTGCACTACCAGCACAGTACAGAAACAGCAGTAGCACAGAAGATGAAATAACAGCAGGTTTTACTGCTTCTGTAAGGACATGTTCTCTTCTCCTTCCCTCTGGCAGATCAGCTCAAGCATCAATTCAAAGCATGCAACTTGTATGCCCATCCAGATACTAGATCTTCACAGGAATACAGTGATTTCCTACTCACAGGCATTCCCTAACTTAAAAGGAAAAACACGGAGTGAATTACCATCTTAAAACAGGGGGGAAGCCAAACACAAACCCACGATTCTACCATGCATGGGAGCCAACAAGGAATCTATCTCAAGGGCTATGCCCCTTTGGTCAAGTCTCCAAACATGAATATGAGAACTTCTAATTCCATTTTTATTAAATATACCAACTTTCTGTCTCAACTATTTGAGTAAAAATTGCCACCTCAAGTCAGAAATCCTAGATGAGGTAGAATTCAGTTTCCTACAACGCATATTTTAAAGGTTGCTTAACAAAAAGAGTGTTGAGGGCAGGTTATTCTACATTCTAACTTCCACCAACTGTTCAAAAAAGACCTCTGCAGTTTGAGTTTGGTAGTCAGATCCTGACTTTGATCCCCAACCTGTTTTATAGGTTTCCTGTGCACTCTTAAACAACAACGGCGCTGTTACCATGAAACGCATTCTGACCTGAGCTGCTCCGTATCTTCCAAAGATAGTGTCGCTGATGAAATGTCACAGTCCCTGTAGAGGTAGGGACGTCTTGAGTATAATCACCTCAAACTAATCTAATCTAAGTTACTTTAAAACTGATTCAACAAGATTCACCAGCCTAGTGCAGGATCTATCACTCCCACGAGAAATGATAAAACTGCAGACAAGGTTCTGTCATTTCCCTGCAGGTGCAGGAAAGCCCGTGGTGGAACCAGGACCAGAAGGAGCTCAGCGGTCTGATGTGTGCCCGTATGAGCTGCTAACGTGGTATATCTGTCCGATACTACTGGGGCTTCAGACTGTAACAGCAAAAATAAGTGTATTTTCCCCAGTGGTGACAAATATGCATTTACCGACACTACTCAAATGCTAACAGCAATGCCAGTGATACCAAATAACGAGACAGAAATATCTGAATTATTTAGCAGACAGCACAGAAGCAAAAGCCAAAGCATGATGTGACCAAGAAAGCAAAAAGAAGAAAAAACAAGAGTGTGATTAGTTTTGTGTTGGACAAGAACCAGTTGACTGCAGGATTAAGGCAGCAGCCCCGGCAGGGAGGAAGGTGCGACTGCACGGCCAAGGACGGTGACAAGCAGCAACTGCTCCCTCCTGAGAGCCAACCGCTACACTGCCTGGGCTGCAACACGGAACAACATTCAGAGACTTTCTGTTGCTTTTAGACGATCTTTCTGAAACACTACCAAAAAAAAAAAAAAGTACTCCTCGGCTAGTATCAGTGAAGAAGTGGAATGGAAAAATGCACATTTCAACCCGTTCTTTTAATAATCCTGGAGAGAAAATCCTGACCAACTGATCACGGCTAACATTTCTTCTAAGGGAACATTTCTCATTTAACTTACAAAACTCTGTCTCCTGCAAATGACATTTTATTTATAGCAGTGGTATTTGCTCTATAACTGATTGGGGAAGGCTGTAAATGAGCATCATTGCATATATATGGAAAACAATGATAAAGCAGTCATCAAAAAGCTACAGAAGATTTAAATATTCAAATAAGGCAATCTGCATAACCCCCACCTGAATTTTAATTTTGCAGAACTTATTTCATAGCTTTATGCTGTAGATTATCTGTGCAAGCTATTTATTTTCCACAGAAAAATGGTGTCTTGTGCCTTGAGAAATGTCCACCAATTCCCAGAGACATATTAATTTTAATTCTTGGACTGAAGGTAGAAGAGGCTTTGCCATAGGGGGACAGGTTATTTTTGCCAAGTCTAAGTGCTCAATGCAAGAAGGCAAAGGAGAAGACACTGATGAGCCACAGGAAGGTTACGGTGGCAGTGAACTCTATCCAGGCTCTTCAAACAAACCAAAACTCAAAATCATCACTTGTAGCTCTCTAAAATGAAAGTTATCAACACGAGGAGGAGAGAAAAACAGTGCTGTGGAGGGAAGAGATATCAGAGAGAACAGCAAAGCATCCTTTATATTGGAGCAAGGATTTCCGAAGGAAACACAGGACCAACTTGTGGAGGACCCCACAAAGAACGGACTCAGACCAAGCAAGTCAAAAAGACGTATTCACAAACTGGAAGGCCAAAGCCTGCCCAGACGGCAGCTTTGGACTCGGTATTACTAAGAAAGCACCTAGTTAAAAACCCCAGTGCTCGTGCAGCCTGGCAGAGCACTGCAGTGCTGAAGGCCAGAACATCAAAACCATACATTTGCACTTCGTTTGCTACAGACACAACAGGTAAGGGAGATCAGGAGCTTTTCCAGTTCAAAGCTTACTCTGAGATCTTGAGCAAGGCAGGTTCTGAGCAGTCTTTCTTTCCAGACCATGGGATTTTAAACATTATCTTCTGCATGTGCTCTTTTAGTGGTACTAGTTACTTTTTAAATGTTTTTTTATTATGGAGATTGACTATAGCTTTGGAAATAGCACTGTTTCATCCTTAGTTTTGTTTGGATTCAAAAGTGGGAATGCCACAATTATTTGTCAGACAACAAGAAAAAGATCATTTTTAGCACCACTCAATTCCCTGACCGCAGCAGTATCATATCATATGTATTTAAGGAAGTGTCATGCCTCAGAAGGTTAAATTTTGTAAGAAAAACCTCAAGAAAGCAAAGGTATTAGGCTCTTTCTCATGGTTCACTCAAAACTGGGGAGAGGAGGAGCCACAGGAGGGAGAGGGAACACAAGGGGGTCAGTAAAAACAATCACTGCAATGTTGTCCTAAGGATCAGGAAACAAAAGGTGAAAGAATAAGCACCTAGAAAATAATCAGTTGTTTCAGAAACAAAATTTTCTCTTACAAACATTAACTAGTTGGTCCAGAGATTCACATGAAGGAGTTGGGAACCAAGCAAACCAAATGCTCTGGCAAAAGATCTGGCAATTTATTTTACTGACCTACAAGACATTGTTATAGCAAATCTCTCCTACACTTAAAATTCCTGCCCTACAAGTCCCACTTACTGGCACTTCAGGGTGAAAATGAGCACTCCTTAGATCTAAAGAATACGGGGAAAAATAAATAAAACAAACCAAAATAAATTGTTGCATATACAGATTTCATTCTGTCAAACTCCTAGTAAAAACAAAGAGCAAACAAAAACTCCTGCTCTTCCCACACAACGACCATCCCAAGTCCACACACCCAGATTCTTTCAGGGCTCAAAGTTTTCCTTTATTTCAGCCAAAAGAATCCATCGCACCTACCTCTGTGATGAGAGAAAAGGCTCTGAGACCAACACCCCAAAGAGCTTATTCATTTCCTGCATCCATGAACTCCACAGCATCCACTACTACAATACTGTAAATATTTCTCACAGCCTTCTAAACTGTCAGCTTTCAATGATTTTTACTGTTTTATCTTTAATTTTCCACACTATCTGCATGATGGTACAAAACCCCACACATGCTGCTACCAAGATTAATACACGATCTAAATAACAACTGGGTTAAATTTTCCTTGCTATTAATTAGAAGTTGGTTCATTTGTACATCAGTTATTGTGATAAAATACAGTTACTGAGAAGAAAAAAAACAAACCAAAACTACTGGCTGCTTCTGGCCGAAACTGGCTCTATGCATTGCGGCTCTCTGCTGGCTTAGGACAACCCAGGAGGGCAGGGACATGCTCAATATGATTCACACTTGAGCTCTCAGGTGCCAGAACTGGAAAAAGATGGAAAAAGACGGAAAGGAGTTGCAGAGGGAGTCTGCCTCTTAGAGATCAGCATGAGGGAGAAAATTGGAATAAATGTAAATTTGTCAGAGCTGTCCTTTTACCCTACTAAATTTTATTTCAGTCTACCATTCACTTTCAGATGAAGATAAAACACAGAGTTTAGATTTTGGTGTGTGAAGGGAAGTGAAAACGCAGAGCTGTCTCACGCTTCTGATTCAAAATACCCCAACACGGACAGGGAAACTCAAAATCGCTTTGTTCACCTCCGTACCTGGACTCAGTGCAGAAACAGTGGACATGATGCTGCTCCTGGGTCTGCATCACGAAAAACCTTCCACCTGCACCATGCCTCCACAAACAAGTACCAACGAAGAGAGCAGAAATCAAAGCGCTAACAGTTAATAATGTCCAAATAAGCTCTTGCCTCAACATGTGCTACAAAAACCTTTGATGTTACAGAAAAAGGAGAAACCTGGAAGAAAAGGTCAGGCTTTCCTTGAGAATCACAGCTCCCCAAGGCCCAGCCTCAACATGGAACAAGGAAATGTATCTCAAAAAGATGTTTGCTTCTAGATTGTACCCCTTACCTATTTCTAAAAGACTTGTGAGCATCCTTTACAACTTGGCTATGGTTTCACATACAACTAAAACAGAATAAGGCTGCGATACTCCCAGAAAGGCAGCTCCACATGCACTCGTTCATCCCTGCCCCACACTAAACTTTCTGTCGGATCAAACTCACAGAGCAGGAGACTGTGTCCGGGCTCAGTCTCCCTGTTTGTAAGATTTATAAGCAACTACTACCTGCTTTGTCCTTCCAGTTAGGTAGAGTACTCAACTCTAGCAGCAAAGATGAATGAGATTTCATAACTGCAGTTATTTATAAACCCATTAGTGTGACATCATCCTGGTTATCATACAATGTACATACACATTCTGCGATCCGTTGCGGAATGACACCCATTTGGCTCCGGCCAGTACGATGGAGCAAAGGCTCCATTCTGATGGAGTTGCAAGAAATATTTAAGCACAGACTGGAAACCAAGGAGCTCGGAGTAAAAAACGTTTGTTCTGCATGAACACGAACTCCCAAAACTTCTCAAGCAGGAATTAACTTCCAACACCAGCATGTGAAGCAGCACAGCCCGTGGCTCCGTGACCCTGGTTTTGCTGAGCAGGGACGTGCAGCAGAGGCACAAACCTGAGCTGGTTCTGCAGCCACCGAGCAGAGTTGCAGGTGTTGTCCCTGAGCACCCGAGCAGAGAGGCAGAGCGTTCCGCTGTGCATCTGCCCCGCATCCCCGCATCCAGGGGATTTGTTGTGGCCCGAGGAGAACAGCAGTGCTGCTAAAGATAACTTCAGGAGATTTACACACCGCAGTCTTCAAAATCAAAAAACCAATTCACAAATAGCACATGGGAAGTCAGCCTTGTTAAAATGTTACATATTGATATTTGACAAACTCTACATATTTAAACACTGTACGGTCACATAAAGTTGAGCTGTTTTAGATAAATTATATTTAAGCTATTATAAGGATAAAATTCCACAGTGCACTTTTACTTTTTTAATCCAAGAACTTGTGGAACTGAGAGACATACGTTTATGGAAGGAGCCTCCTTAAAGCTGGTTCTGATCTGAGAATCATTATGCCCAGATTATGTGAAATACGCATAACCATGCAGGAATTGGCATTTATCAGCTAAATTGTATCATGGAATTTAACTTATGTATTAGGTAAGTTGTCCTTGATAAGCTAAAAAATAAAAATAAACTTACATAAATTAGGAAAAGATTCATTGGAAAAACAAGCGTCTATAAAGCAATAAAAATAAGTAAGTAAACTATAATAACTACCCGGGGTTATAATAATTAGGACAGGTTATGTCTATCAGCACCCACTAGTACTCGACTAATTGCTCCTGACCAATTTCCCACTCAGTGCTGAACACAGGATGACCTTATCTATGTTGGTATTTAAAGTACCTGCAACTGTACCCAACATTCAGGCACGTTCCATAAACCAACCTAACCAGCATAAATAACAAGGCTTGCACATCATTACGTGTACGCTTTCCATACTACAGCCTGAGGAAGGAACCCCTCTATTCATTCCTGGGGGGGACCAGAAGATGTAGGTTTTCTCAATTAAGCTACAGCAGCACTCTCCGTGTGCATCCCCTACCAGTTAACGGCAGGCCAGGCACACGGGGTACTTCATCATTCGAGTTGGCCAAGAAAGCCGACAGGCAGACTAACAGTTAATAAAATAAGCATCTATTATTGCACTAACACTGAACTTGTATACTTTAGAGAAGACTGAAGCTATTTTACTCAATAGCAGCTGTGTTTACACTATAGCACAGTCTGGTACCTCCAAAACTCAAGTGAACTTATATCCGACAGCAACTATGCTTGTTCCAAGGGAAAAAAAAACCCGTTAAGAGGAGAAACATACTTCAGCTTCTTGTGATAAATGAAAATCTTTACTTCAGCTGCTTTTAAAGGTACCACAACTTCATTTACCATGGACCAGAAATACAAACTGAAACCAAAATATATTGAGAACACTTGGTTCATTCATACAGTAGCATCATATGAAAATTCATCTGTGCTCATCACATCAAACTTTTCCATTCTCCCCCAGCAAGGTACACAAATACATTTTAATCAATATGAGAGCCAGTTCACAGTTTAGACTCTGAGCTGCATCCATCAGTCACTGACAGGAACAGAGCGCCTGTCCTCTAAAGTTTTTTCAGATGAAAAAAAAGGTTCATTGTCAAGATAATTCAGTGTTACTTTTTATTGATTTAGGCTCGGTGGATATCTTCCTTTCTCCTCCTAGCACTTACTGAACAGAATGGGAAATAACACTTTATCTACAACTATCAAAAGCTTTGGACATCTATTCTACACAATGCAGTCAGCTGGATCAGATCCATGGAGGTTATTACTCGGAAAAGATCTACTTGCTTGTACCTGAAACCCACGGTATACATTATGCTGAAGACGCCAGATCCATTGCAGCAGTAACCCCTCAACTGGGGAGTGCTGTCAGCCTTCAGGCATCGTCTCACGCAGCCTTTGTGCTGCAGCCAAGCAGAAAAAACATTTGGTGAACCACAGCACTCGTGGGGACGCAGCGATCAGGCTCGGAACTGCTCCTGCCCAACAGCACCCTGTTCTACCTCAGCAAGCGCGTGGGTCTTCAGCCCGCCCATTTCACTCATCACTCGCATACAAGATAAAGTTATTTTGTGGGTTTTACTTAGTATTTCTTCTTGGGAAACCATTTCTTTTTAATTAAGGCTTATTCCATTTGCCTTTGGTTTACGATGCTGGATCTGCTTCGGACTAGTGAATGAGGACGTTTTCTGCTGGGCTTAGAGAAAGGAATCAAAGAGCTGAGTTCAAAGGTGTCCCATTGCCCAGCATATCTGCCTTTAGAGAGCAGCGGGATGATGGGGGACAACACACTGAGAAAAAGGAGGAAATCTGGAATTTACCACTGGCTTTTTTCTTGGGCTGGCTGTTTCCAGGTACTTCCACTGCCTGCAAATATGTAGGTGAGGCTGATCAGAAAAGCTTTCCCAAAAGGCCACTTGCCTTCAGAGGCGGCTGGGGATTAAAGAATTCAGAGACAAACGCCGTTCACGGCGTTAAGTTAAAATGTAGAGTTGCTCTTAAGTTGCCTGACCTCCCTGCTCCAGAGTCATGCTCATTATTG
Source organism: Pampusana beccarii (assembly GCA_013399365.1). Lineage (NCBI taxonomy): Eukaryota > Metazoa > Chordata > Aves > Columbiformes > Columbidae > Pampusana > Pampusana beccarii. Next base: position 833,326 of record VWYH01007773.1, read on the forward strand.
CTACCACAAACAAAAAACTGAACAAGTAGTGGCAATGCCAGGTGTCCAACGCCATGGACGCCCCAGCAGCGCACGAACAACTGGCTGTCACTGAACTGAGCCCCAAGCCAGGCAGTCAGGCAGTTACACCCAGCACTGCCAAAGAACTGCTCAGCAGACATAAAATCTTCTCATTCCTTCAATCCAAATTACTAGGACTGTAATGAGTTCTGGTTTTAGTTGTCACTGAACACAGACAACTTAAATTAGCTTAGCAACACTGCGCAATATTGGGCACAGTCTCAATTTGCGTGAAGCACAGGCTGGTTGCCTCTCAGTGCGCTTTCCTATAATGCAATACCCCAAGTTATTCTTTTCAGAGCTTGTGCATTTACAGCCAGTTAAGATAAAGAGATCACATCATAAACATCTATTACCAAGAATTCATAACTACCCAAAAGGCATATAAATGACAGTGTCATTTAGAAACATCCTCTTGATCTTAAATAGATGCCTACCAAATAAAAATCCCAATTCTGTAATAGTGATTTTAGTCATCATATAGCGCAGCCTGTAGTACTTTGCTATCAAGAGATTGTGGGCAGAGGACACACAAATTAGTTTCCACAACTTATAGCAGCACTGATGTTAAAGACAACAATGTACAAGGAATAAATAAAGTAGGAGTTAAGTTAAATGCCATGAGGGCTTATTAATTTATAATATAACTAAATTAATCCACTATCAGTATCTAAAGAAAAACTACTGAAATCAAATGCTCTTGGGGAGTTGTTAAGAGGAAATGAGAAATTTGGTTTACTCTTCACTGCCACTTCACTGCTGTAGCAATATGGGATTCCAGGCTCCCAATCCAGATCTTCTGTTTTAAACAGTAAAGCTGAAAATAACCTTCTACTTTAACAGCATGTACTTTTTCTTCTCTGATGCACCGAACTAAAGACCTAATAAGGGACTGTTGTCTGCAGACAGCAAAACAACATCTGGCAGCTTTCCGAGCATCCCATTTGAAGAGACTCTTTACACCGTGTACTGGCAAAGTGTGAAAGAAGGCAAATCATCTGGTGCAGAGCTGGGTAATGCCCCAGGTACAACCACAGCCTTCACATCAAATTTCTACTTACTAGAGATTCAGACTACTACTGTAAATTGCTGAACAACTGTATCCGATGTCCCAAGAGAGGACAGGTGCCTACATTGGTTTGTATTTCACTTGTACTTCACACCAGCCTCCTGCTTCTAACACAAACAAAACGGAGAATTCAGCTCAGGCGTGCAAGGTCACATGGGATTTCTGTGATAACACCCGAAGTGATGGTGCTGCGCAACACTACTGTAATTTGCAGTACGAACCTTTTACTGAAAAAGGGTATTCTTGCAAAGAGACAATAATACAGGTAATTTTTTAAAAGGGAAAGCTAAAAGAGATTCATTTTAAAAGCATCTCCATCTCCGGTGCAGACTCCCATGGCCAAAGTTAATCCATACAGGCCACTTGTGCCTCAGAGTGAATGAGACCTTGCAAGAGAAGCCCAGCAGCATGACATCATGATAATGTCAAGTCACACAGGAAACCAAATTTTAATAAAAAACTTGAGGAATTGCAGATCTTGAGTTGGTCAAAACAATCAGATTTCAGCGCAGCCGAAAGCATGTGGAACATGTCAGCACTTCTTAGAAACCCCACTACAGTAATTCATACCACACTTTCCTCATTCAAGATTTCTACCTATTTTTTCTATACAACCCTCAGGAAGCACTTACTCCAACAGCAAGTTTGATTGCCATCTCAGTTATTAAAAATGTATTAAGTGATAAACCTTAAAGTGTTTAATTTAAACACTAAAACATATTTATCAGCAGCTTTGCCTTAGATATCAGATTAACCAAGACCTAATATCTAGATTTTCATCTGCTCAGTGACATATCTTTCAGCTTTATATATATACATAATGACAACATCAGAGAAATAGATTGTGTAAATTTAGGAGGAGAATCAGATGCCACCAGAAGAACAGGAAACCTCATGGTTAGGGAGAAACTGTAATCAAGCAAAGGGATGGAAATTTTGTACAGCGCACAAGTCTCTGCACACTAATAATCAGTCACGGTCAAGTAGCTGAAAAGGCCACCTGAGACGTTTACGCTGAGAAAGCTGGATGGCCCAAGGGATTTGCAAGACATTAAAGCTCACCTCAGAACTGGTCCACAGTTTGATCAGCCTAAGTCTCTCACATGTACCCTTAACGCAGGTTAAGAATACCCCCTGCTGCTGTAGCTGAACCGCACGGTAAGCAAGGGGGAGCAGAGATAAGGTGTAAGGCGGAAACCGGTCACTAAACCAGTTTTGATAGAGAGAAATCATCGCATGTGAGGAAGTTCCAGGCTGCCAGTGTGACGGCAGCTCAAGCTGGGAGGTCAAAAGCTGTTCACATGATGTCTGTGAGATGGCCCAATACGAAGTAACGCAGGTACCACCAGGCAGTAACAACAGCCCGTGTGTGCTCCTTACATTCTTCACATTGGCCAGAAACCAGGCTTAACGGGCATGAATAAAAATTAGACATGCGTCCTTTCTGCTTTAACTAGAAGAGGCAAATGTGTTCACTGCGATTTCATACATATAACAATGACTGAAAAGCTGCAACAGCCAAAACCAAGAATTTTTCTTATCTTTTTTCTGGTTTTCGTCCTCACAAGGAAAAGACTGTTATGGAAGGTCTTCAAGCAACAAAGAACTGTGAAGTAATGAAAATGAATCATTACATTCTGTGCACTACACGCACATTAAGCCATGGCCGCTCCGTTCCAGGCGTCCTGGCACTGGCACACGGGTGTTGCCGGGACACACGGCCCCGGCGCAGCCCGGACCCGCGGGGGTGCAGCCGGGTCCCTCCAGCACCAGCACTGCCTCTGCTGAGCAAGAGTCAAAATCCTCCTGCCAGCCGCTATATTCGCTGTAACACTCCTCATCTTTTACCCAAAAACACTGAGAGCACGAACAAGCAAACAAGAACTCCGTAATTTTCCTCATGTCACTCCCTATAATTTTAAGGGGTTCTTGTATTTGGGCAGATGCGATCTTGTTTCTATTCTAACACAATATTCCGTTTCAGTTTTTAAAACCTGACAGGCAACCCACAAAAAACCCAGAAGGCACATTACACCTCTTATCTGCTGCAACTCTGAACTAATGTTACTGCAAACTTCATGTTATTTTCAAGACAAGACAAATGGTTTCAGTCTTTTTTTATTCACATAAAGACTGCAAAGGCTGTGTCATTTTGCAGGGGAGAGGGTGGTAAGAGGAGAGGTAAATAATTTTCCAACGTTAAATTTTATCTCCCTAGCAATATTATAGCGTCTATGTAGATGGGAAGAGTTCTGGCCTAAGCTCACTCTGCTTTTTAAATAGAAGTTCACAAATATCTGTATAATTACCAGCGAATGTTACTACCACAACTTCCTGTAGCGGACTGTCAAAACAATCTTTTTAGGCTCAAAACAACTTATAAAGCTGGATTAGTTTTATAAGATCAGGTTAAGGGAACAGCCGCACATGAAGCCTCACTGACTGATGCTGATTACTTCAATGGGAGTGGGACTCTAAACACTTTGAGAATCATGGTCCAAACTACCAAAGGTTGAGGAGCTGGTGTGGATGGAGCAGGAGAGGACGAGCTGTCCCCGCGCTGCCTGCGGTCTCTCCTGCTGTCTGAAGAGCTCGTCCTCGGGCTGGGAGGACAACTGCGGTTTGCGTGAGAAAAAAAAGCAGAAGCAGCACTTCATCTGCTGTTTTGCTTTGTTCTTTTTAAGGCAAGATTAGCAAACTGTAAAGGAAAACTCTCCACTGAGCTGCCCGTAAGTACAATGCTTGCGTGAAATTACGCTGCCAGTTACACCACCAGACATCATCCTTTTCGCATCCTCTCAAAAAGTGTTTCCCCTAGGAAACTAAATCAATAATCTTAAGCAACAGCAACTGCACGCACAAAGCGCACTGCTTTAAGTATAACATGAAAAAGCACTGTTCATGTTGTTTTTAGGATTATGTGTTTTAATTATAGCCCTTCACCCTCCTTCTGGCTTTGTAATTGAATTTCCTTTTATCTTCAGAAGGCTAACTTTATTCATAAGAGGCTGTGGATGGCAGAGTTCAATCCTTTCACTACAGAGTCCTGAGGTTTCCCACTGCTTTCCAAGATTTCATTCGCATTTTGTTTTAAAAGGGTTCCAGTTCAGATTAGCAAAGATGTTTTTAATGGAAATAAATATGTATCTAAAGGAGGTACATTGTAATGATAACCAAAAACATGCCCTTCTGTATCTGAAGGGATCCCAGAAATATCAATTGTCCCAAGCTCCATCACAAGGCTTAGAAAAATTCTATTCAACTAGCAGACACTTACAGGACACACTTAGATAGAGTCTATTTGAAACTGCGGATTTGGGTACTGTAACAAGCTCTTTGTTCTACCAGTAGGATCCAACAAATCTCACAAAGACAAGCTGCTGTTAGATCACCCACAGACTCTCCTGACTGTCTGGTGACCTGACACTTGACTTTTCACATGCGAAAAGAAAAACCTTTTTCCTGCTGCCATTACTTACAGTGCAGAATTTGGCCACTATTTCGGTTCCACTGCCAGCACATCTCTTAACACCATGTCCAAGCAGCAATAATAAGAGGCTAAAAGCACAGAAACACGGTTACTTCTCACCTTCCAGACTGGATCACTTAATACACTTCGGGTGTTAAAGCAGCACCCGAGCCTTTCCTGTGAAGTGCATTAAGTTTCATAACGGGCTGAAAAAACACTTCAGAGCAACAAGGTTTTAAATGTGGCATTTTAAGCCTAGAAAACTAAGGAAAACATATATAAGGCTGGCTATGAAGTCTTAGTGGATTGATTAATTCTGAGAGACTTCAGGCGTCAACAAAAATAATCCTCAAAAGTCCCCGCATTTGATCTTGGAACATCTTCAACCAACCATGATCTTCAAACCACTTGACAGGGAGCCACACGGCCACCTATTGTCACTGCAGCTCCTGAGCTGGTTCTGCGTTACCCAGTGAAACGCTGGTTTCACTTGCTAAAGCTCCATTTGAGTCACTACTAAGACTCTACCACTCTATGCACTTACAAACTGTGACGGCAAAACACGGCTTTCCCCCATATCTTTTCCTCCTAAATGGAATTACAATATTACGAGCTGTGCTAAATCACGGAATTCTCTCTCTCCAGGCAATGCCACAAAAATATGGCCCTGCCTTTTGTTATTGCTCATTAACTGATACATTTCCTTCCCATTCCTCCCTTTAAAAGTACTGAAAGCTTAAAAAAAGAGGAAAAATAAAAAAAGAATTAAAAAAAGACAACAGCTTTCAACAATACAAATTGCAAATCACAAGAACATTAACAGGCCTAAAGGCCTAAGAACAGTGACAGCACAGGGTTTTAGTGAAGAGCTCACAGTATGTGATGGTGTTCTTACTACCTCAGCATCAGGACTGGTAAAATTACATGAAAATCTGTTCTCATTCTAAGATTTTTTTTTTTTGCACTTCTGTTCATACAGAGAGAAAAACAAGAGCCTAAGGGCTCAAAAGATAGACAGTAACTGAAAAAGATTTCTCTATTTTTAGGAGTACAATTTCAAAGCTTGATCTTGACAACAATGGAATATTTACACTATTGTCAAAAGTGTTTTCAAATCCACACTTTTTTAAAAATTGAATTATTTTTACAGCCCCATCCTCACCAAGTTCTGTGGATATTTTTTCAGGCACATGCAACCTTATTTCTGTTGTTAACATATAAACACAAAAGAGCGATAAGACTCTTCTATTCAAGTTCCATTTCAACTTCAGAATCAACAGTTGTGATTATTGAGTCGGAATTTAAATTTTCCAGTGGGATGCAATAAAAATAGCACCTCAGAAAATCAAAGAATACCCTAATCCTGAAAACACTACCTTAAAAAGTTATTTTATGAAGTCTCCTAGATTTTCTCTCCCTGTGACAATACTCTGCATCTAACGGTAGGGCCATGGAAGTTCTTAAAGAGCTAAAATCCCTAGAAATACCTGTATGTATTATAATCATTTACTTCCACTGGGAGATTAGATTTTAAACATACTCTTGATTAAACGGAAAAGAAAACCACTGGCCTGGTTGTGTTCAAGAAACATCTCTGCTGACAGCCCAAGTCTGTTTGGATTTGCCCTGCACAGATACGGAGTTGCCAGCAAAACATTAAGCGGCAAGCGCAGCGTTGGATGCAAACGATCCCATCACAGGCTGAAGTGCTGCCCTCAGCTGCAGCCAGAAATTGCAGAGACAAGCATCGCCATGATCACTGCGAGGAGTAACAAGAATGTAAAATAATGAATTATTTGATCTCTATGCAAAGCAAGCACCTAAGCGGAGTGAAGAACTGGCCTAGAAAAAAACCTGCCCCCTAAAAGCTTTCCAAAGCTGAGGTCAACACTTCCGCAGTATCTTAATTCTTGCAAGGTACTTTGTTAGCCTTTATGGTTACAAAAATAGTCTTCTAAACACACAAGATTAAAAGCTTGTTCTTCTATGCCAGGGCTGGGCACACCCAGAAGAAGTGAATAGCCATAAGACGAACAGAAAACTGCTGAGGTACAGAGAAATAATGAATGGATTTTTCAAAAGGGCTGACAGGAAAAACACTCATTAACCGCAAAATGAAATAACTTTTCTGCCTTCTCGATTCAACAATCTCCAATGTACTTACTACTTTATACAGAAGTAATTTATGTGGAATATAAATTCTTTGGATTGTGGTATATTCCCACATAATATGGATTAAATGCACAATGCATGTTCTCCTGTGCACATCACACAGGTGTCAGAGACAGGGAACTCACACGGCACCCTACAGAGACTGGTGTGACCTCTTCATCTGGACTGAGGATGTTCGCTTTGCCATTTTCCAAATGGAACTAACCGGTGATCTATGCACACTGTAGCATGTAGGCTTGGTGGCAACGTGGAAGCCTGGAACACTTCTTTTAATTAATAGCATTTTTAAAAATTCACAATCTGGGAAATTCAGAATAAGATTTTTTTTTAATGTCGAAAATATCAGTGTTAAACTCATTACCATATGCTGCACAGTAGTACCAGTCAATGATAACTTCATTTAATGACTTCAAGAAGAGTTTTCCTAAGGATGTGACACAACCTGGGCATTAAGGCCAAAACCAAGTTCAATGGTCACCTCAGGTGAGAGGGTGGTCAGAACCATAACAGAAATACATAAGTGGTATCAGCATTTCTGGTCTACACATTCTCCACCACCACAATGAAAACTCTTAAATAAAAAATTGTTTACCGCTAAGAATTGCTAGTTGAAGCCTCTTGCACGTGGAAATTTTTTTGCAGTATTAATATTGCTATAAGGATGCAATTTGGTTTCATCTAATTTAATTCCTTCCTCCCCTCCCCTGCGAAACACCTGCACGAATGCCCAAAGGCCACCAAGGACAGAAGCTGCGGCCACGCGCACCCACGGGCGGGCACCTCGGGCACATCTCCCCTGAGCCGCGGCACCCTGCTCCCCCCGCCCGCGGGCGCAGTACAGAAACAGCCACTTGAAACCGGAGAAAGAAAATCCATCAGACCAGTGCACACTGCTCTGAGCACCGTTAATTCCCATTCTGCGTCTTCAACACAAGGAAAGCAAACATCTCGCAAGCTCGGTGTCCACAGACACAGGACTGTCTTCCCAGGACCTACTGTTGTCCACAGAGACTTGAACAACTTTGGAGCACTTTCTGGAAGACCACCTTGTACTTTAAAAGGCTGATTATAAGGACAAGAAGTAATGACAGAAATAAAAAGTAAATTTTCACAGCACAAGGAGGACTACTGAGTCTGTACTGAGTCCTGCTTTTTAAGAGAAGCACACAAACATGAAATAAGTGCGAAGTTTTAAGACAATACAGAACTATTTAGGAGATGAAAAATAAATGTTGTTTGCTAAGAACCACAGAAGGATAATAGAAGATGAAATTAAAAGCAAGATAAGACAACACAGTGAAAGAAATAACCTCGCTTATACAATGACATCTAAATTAGCTACAGCAACTCAAGATTTTGAAATTGTTATGACTAATTCTCTTGGAGCATCAATTCCATACTCATTAAAAGCCCCAAGGAATGGAAGAGAAAACAGAAAACACCATGCTACAATTCTAGAAATCCGCAGCCCCTTGAGACGGCATGTAGTGCTGGTGTTAAACAGCCATGGCGAGACTAGAAGATGCACGGAAAAGGTGTCAAAGATGATCAGAGACTTGAAATACTTCTACACTAACAGAGAGAGATGTACAATTCAGTTTCGTGGCAAGGTTCAGAAACACCCGCAGCCAGACAGAGCAGTCCTGCCCAGCCCAGCACTGCACACACAGAGCTGTCGACAGGCTTCAGCATCCTCTGTACAACAGAACGGGTTCCTTCGAGCTGAACGCTGCTACTATGGAAGAGCACAATAGAGATGTGTAAAATCAAAACCAGTCTGACAAAGAAGAATAAGAAAAGGTTACTCACTATTTCGCCAACCACAAGAACCAGAAAACACAAACTGAAGCACCTTTTCACATTGCACACAATTAAACTGCAGACTCACAACCAGGGGAGGCTGCGGATTCAGAGAGGAGCAGACAAGTGGGCAGCGAATGGGGCAAATCGCTGGTTCCCACACAGCCAAGTCACCAGTGGCGAGAAGGATCCTCCTGTACTTCGCTGTTTCTTCTCCTCATTTCTGAAGTTTTTTGAGGTGACACACAGTCCTAGGTGTCCTACTGATCCGACACATTATGGCAATTTTTATGCTCATCACAGCTTAAGCTGGACTCAAAGCCGTGGCAGGGAAACTTCTCGGCCACCTCCAGCAGCTGGTGTCTCTCTCAAACCCCACTGCTAAGGCAGGAACTCAGAAAGGGTAATTTCATACGTTAAAGTGGATTTTGCTATGCCTTTTGTAAGGAATCAAGTTCTCGCATTGCAGTAAGACAGATTTCTCCCTTTTGAGCAGGTAATAAGGAATTCCTACACTATTAAGTCTCTGAAACCCAAAAGACACGGCTTGTTTCAGAGACTCTCCCAGTCTGACCACTGAAACCACCGTCACCCAGCTCTCCGAAAAGACACCTATCCAGAAACACTGACACTGCTGCTTTTCTACAAAGCTGCCTCTGCTAGCTGATAGGCAGTTACATTGTTTTGTTATATATCACTCACATTTGCAGGTTTGATGTCACTGTCTATGTAACAGCACAAAAGAAGAGCATTTATATAAATTGCTTTTAAAAAGTACATTAACCTAGGTGATACTGCAACTTCTGAATAAACTAAAAATAGTTCCCAGCAAGATTCAACCACTCTTTGAAAACAAAGCATAAATGCAAAAGATTAAACCCGAATATTTAAATTAAAATGTTAGCTTTACTATAAAAAGAAAATTTTTGTATTTCTTATTGGATAATCGTAAGAATTACAATTTATGTCAAGTTGCTTTTAGATGGAAATTGGACACCAATTAGAAATAAAAACTGCACTTTCATTTTACTTAGCTAAGTTATATTCTTTCCTTAAAAGCATATATACAGAAAGCAGATACAAAGAAAACAGTATTTTGGGTTTCAATTTAATAAGTACATAGAGTTAAACCAAGAAACATTAATTGCAATTATGAAATGGGATTTTTTTTCTTGTCACCTTATCCTTGCAGCTATTATGCTCCTTATTTGTATTCCCTGATTGGAAGAGGAGGAGGCAGACTTCCCTAATTTTTCGGTTTCCAGTCATTAACTCTTACTTACCTAAGCTGAACTGGTTGAAAAGAAAACAAACCCAAATGAACCAACTGTTGGACACACTCCCTCTACACTTGCAGCTAAACTAGAATTATCCAGAACTAGCTTATTACCACAATAAACTCTGGATTAACATGCTTAGCCAAGCCATTTCCCTAAATACACTGGTTTTCACGACAAAACACATGCTTAAATTTGCTAGAGAGTAAGTTCAAAAAGTAAGATTTGGTTATAACAGCAATGGGAATTCAAAATTCAGTTCCTCCCCCTCCCACACATCTATTAAAAAAGTTTAACAAATTACTTAAGACATTAAAAAAATCACCTTAAAAAGCAAGACTTCTGCTCTTGGCTGCTAGACTAAAAAGCCATGCTGCTAACTTAAGTCTTGTTTTGCAAATAAAGGAGAAAAAACTTCCCTGAAAGAGGGGAAGATTTTCATATGCCTGTGCAAACGATCACATTCATTTAAAAGGAGTTGATTAGTTCAGTTCAATTGGCCAATTAGTGCTATATATGTAACACTTCTGACTGATCCGCACTTCCATTATTTCTTAGGGCCATTAGTTGAACCCCCATGGTAACACTTTAAAGAGCAATGAGCGGAGTTAATCCTGGGAGGAACCACTGCCTTCTTCACCAATTTCTCTTTTAGGATGCGCGCTATGCGAGTCCTGCCCGCCCAACCACCAGAGGCATCCCGCGCTCTCCCCAGCCTGCCTGCTGGGCATTGCCTACCTGGGCATTTCTCCATCCCTTTTGTTGCACTGATCTTGTCCTTTATTTGAAACACCACTTGAACACTTTGGCACTTACCACATGAATGGGGGAATATTTGGAATTTGACATTAGGAAAACACAAATACTAAAATATATATGAGAGAGAAAGCCTGTATACATAATACAGACACCTGTCAGGCTTCAATAGCATTGCTCAGCCCTGCTCAAAAACACCATGGCTTTCTCAGCACCACATCCTCATTCTCGGAGCAAAGTTACTGGGTTCTGAGGCCAACAGTGGCCTCCTTTCAAGAGAAGATGCTCGACAAGAGGCTAAGATGCTTACAAACCCTAGTTTCAGTTACAAACATACATATCCACCCTAGTTTCAGACTAGGCTTTACAGTATAATGGAGTTTCACAGTCCTTAGATTTAGAATACTTTTTATGATTTCAAAACAAATAATTTGTCCTTAAATCAGAGGCCATGGCTCCCCATGCACAGAGCAAAGAGCACGCTGGAGCTGCAAATGTGCACATTACTACAATTCCTGAGGAGCTAGGTATTCCCAAATGTATTCACTTCAATCAAGCTACAAACTGAAAAAAAAATAGCCCAAATTAAAAAAAAAAAATCTTACGTTTATATATATTTTCACAGGTCAAGAGACTAAGAAAGAGATAAGAAATGCCAAGGCATCACTTACTCCAGTACGGAGAGGCAAGACATCCACAGAACTCCCAGAGCCACTTGTAATAAACGTGCACCAGCACCAGAGGGGAAGCGCCTTCGCTTCCTGACTTCATCAGTTTCTTCTGGAAACAATGACAAACCCGAAGGTGCTATTTATGGCTTTCTCTCACCCATCCCCAGAAGAAGTAGAGAGTACAGCCTCTAAATACATCACGATGGAGTTCATCTTCTCCAATCCACTTGATATCTACTTCAATATCACTGCTCCAGTCCCTTATATCCTTGAAAAAGATTAAGTGACAAACAGCAAAACCTTGCAGGGTTCCCCACCACCACCATTACTTTCAACCAATGACCCAATTCTGCAAGACAGAGCACCTCTTGAGACGAGCTGAGAGCCCTCGACTCCACTCAGCCGAAATGGGGGAGGAGGTCACTCAGCCCTGCCGAGTTTACTCTTACAGGAAAAAAAAAAATAAATCCAAGATGCATCTCTTCTCTCTCTCATCAGTACTCTCAGAAAACCTCAAAGCTGGTTTAATAGCTGCATCATTTTTAGATAACATCAAACTCCACTAGTCTCCTTCCCAACTCATCTGTTTGAAGAAAGGGATCATTTCTGCAGGGAAGAAGAGCATCCTCAAGTGTAACAGCAAATAAACCAGTGTAAATGAAGTGCTACAGCAATATAAACAACAGCCTTGAAAACCAGCAAGCTGCTCCTCAGGGTGACTCTAGGGGCAGTAATCTTATTTTAAACGTCCACATAGCCTGAACAAACTGTATAAGATTACCTCTGTAACTAGCAACTCACCTGAACTATAGGTGAGCATCTGCAATCAGTTCACCTCCCAAATCTGAATGGGTGAAAAAAGCCAAACCAAAACATGCATGGCATCCACCTACTTTACGTGAAGGCAGAACTCCTACTTGAGCATTGTTTAGGAGAAGCAATCTGCACAGCAAAAAGGTAGAGTCATTTAAGACTACACTGTCTTACTAACACAAATCGAGCTTGAAAGAGCAGAAATCCTCGTATTAAGAGCCAGGTATCTACAGAAGAGATGGCTATTTTACCGCAAACCTTGATGAAGTCCACTACTGCTTAGCTGGTTTTCTCAGGAAACAAGGCTCATCTGATTAATTTGACATATCTGCATGTACGCAGTTTTCTGCCTATCCTCTCACAACTCTTCATCAAACCCAGTCAAGACAACGTGACAGAGGTGGCAGGGGTCTCAACGATATTAAGATCCTACAAGTGTTGTACTAGAATGCTTGTTTTCACAACGAATATAAATCTAAGCATCACTGTCTCCATCAAAAGAAAGACTAATGCAGATACTGCAGAGGATCCAGGAGAGGAAAGCGAGGAAGCAGAGGAGGGGGAGGCAGAGGAAGGAGCCCCTGTGCTGAGGGCTGGCAGTCCCGGGGCTCCCAGGCCCCGGGTATGTGTGCAGTGCCCAGGAAAAGGCTCCTCAGTGCTGTCTGTGGGTGACCATCCAACACCACAAAAACAAACGAAGCAGAAAGCTACCCTAAGACTCACCGCTTTCCAATTTCCAAGTGTTTTTAAGGCATTCATATAGGATGCTGTAACTACTATGCAGCTTTGCACTCATTAAAATACACTCATTTCCCAGAGACACGGAGAGTTACCTGGATACCTGCAACTAATATGCAGAATACCTTGTTCCAGCCTAAGCTCACACCCTCCTTTCTCATAGAGGAACATTTAAAATATTCAAACAAGTGATTCTCCTAAGAGAAGCCCTATTAAGAATGCAAAATAGAACTCATGTTGTAATACTTCAATTTTACAGACTAGCCTTTGCTAAGGACACTTAAAAAAATACAATCTCACCCATAAGATAGGAGCAGCAGAATAATAACAACAACAATAATCATATTATTATTCCATGATCATCACCAATCCACAAAGGTTGTCAGCAAAGTCCAGGAAAAGGGAGAAAAATTGAACGTGGTTACAGAGAGAACACAAAACGCATGCCTGTCTTATATGCACCAGGTTTCACTTTCATAAAAAAAAATATATTCTGTATCCTTAGAACCAAAACTACTCTAAAATCAAATGAGCAATAAATAACATCTCAATGCTTCTTTCATTGGCTTTATCAATATTAAAAAAATTGAGCAGTGGAAAGAATTACGGGCTAGAGTTAGAAAAACATATAAAAAATACAATTACACTGATGACACGGCTTTCAAAATAATAAGATATTAATATATAACTAACATAAAAAATTACTCTAATTTTCAATTTTTTCTAAGCTTAGAAAATGCGAACTGCCAAATATTCCTTTCAGGATCTTGCACACTTGCTTCGGGACAATTGCAGCAAGCATTTGAATCAAAAGAAAAAACAAAACCCCAAAACAACAACAAAGAAGATCAACCCTTACTTTATCCCCTCTTTATCCCCTGACACTTCAAGTAAGAAAGTAATCTTAGGGAAAATAAATAAATAAATACTTCGAACAATGCCCACCTCAAGTGTGAACCTATGACCCAAACCCTGAAAGCCATTTCCCCAAAGCAGAGGGAAATGGGCACTAAGTCAAGTCCACTACCAGCAGCAACACTGATGCTCAAAGCTCCCAAAACAAAGGCAACATATAAAATCTGTTCATCATCAAGCAGGACGAGTCAGATGGACAGCACAAAAGAAAGTTTAGTTCCAGAAAACATTTGTAACTTCCACAGGCTACATGGTTTTAAGTCAATGATCAATCTACAAGATACAGAAATGCACATATAAAAGCTCAAGAAACCAAAACCAAAGACTATTCTGCAACACTGCCATCGTCATATAGGAACAATGGATGTAACGCAAGCCCTGTGTTTTTAGGTATTGAAAGCTCTCTCGCCAAAATACCCCTTACTAAGCACCTCCCAGGTTTCAATTGCTCCTGCACTTAAAGGACTCTTCAGTGAATTTAACATGAGTCATCTCACTGTCAACATGTTCATGTAATTAAGTTGCCATGTGTCTAAAGTGCATCACTTGCAGGACAATTACTTAAGTCAAACCAGTGCAAAGTGACTGTATTGACATCTGCATCACCACACGATCGTGTTGCAGCCAGACTTCACAAGTGGAAGCACGGTAATGATGTTAAAGTGATTTCCAACAAGTATAGTAGATTCAAAAAGTAAGCATGACAGAGAGGCGAAGGTCTAGAGCTGTCATTGGTCCGCCATGAAACAACAACAAAACCCCTGTAACGTGTTACCAAAATACAGCATTGCAAACATATTTTTGCAATACTCTTTAACATCTTCCCAGAATATAAGGATTACACCATGCAAACGATATCAGTCATTAACATGTCATCTTACACTTAACCCACCTTTCTTTTGCACACAGCAATTGCTCAGGAGATTTGTGAGGTTTAAGACTCAGATAAGACAATTCAATACCAGCAAATTAATAGTAGAGAGGAAAAAAAACTGCAAAGGAAAAACGGTACAGATCAATAACTGCTAAGATCTGCCACTGTTTCTCAGCTATCTATCTTGCACTGCTGTCTCCAGTGGAGAACGTGCATGCCAGCTTTAACATAACCAGATGCAATAAGTCTCGCAGTGTAACTGCCCGGCAGAGATGTACACCGAACATACGCAAAACCCTTCTCCCAACACTTCATGCTATGTCCTAGGTGTAAGTCGTAAAGAAAGGCAGAGTGAGATCTTTCAGTTATTTTATTGTCTGTTGTGTCCAGAAGCATCTTCCCATTTTCCCACTAACACAGGTTCTGGGAAGAACTAGATTTCATTCTCATCCTTCAATCACAGCAGCAATTCACAAACCAAAAGTAAAAGAGGAAATGGCTGAACTGAAGGCAGGATGCCCACTAAATCTTTCTAGAGATGGTCTTTGAGATAGGCGGATGCTTTTTTACTCTTTTTATTTGTAAAATCCACGTCAGTAATACCTACTACACAGAAAACCTATGTTAACAGTTAATGACATATTTTCATCTTGACATTGACTTACTTTGCCCAAAAAGCTGGCTATTTTGAAACAGTCATCACAGACCTTAACCAGATTGGGATTCTATGCTGCCAAGTGCTGTAGACACTACAAGTTACAGCCCCTGCTCCAGTAAGAACAAGACTATTCGCCATTAACAACTTTTTCTCTTACAAACCAGATGTTTCTGACCAGTTCACATACATCGTAAACATTAAGTAAGTTGCAAAACAACGGTATTTCTGAAGTTACAAGATGGGCTATCATTTCCTCCTGTATGACTTTTGCACGATGTACCTTACATTCTGCCTTACGGAGATGCTCGCTATGGTAACCTCCTGGGCTACTGACAGCAGCCAGCTCCCATGAAGGAAGGGATAGTGAAGAAACAGCAAGGTAGGCCTTTTGCTGTAAAACCTCTCCCACCAGAATTCTGCTGTCAGAGCAGCTAAAACTGTCAAACATAAAGGTTACAATCTAAAACCATTTTACAATGGCAACAAGTTTCTCCAAAGTGGATATAATTGTTCTGCTAAAGCACACATGTGACTGCGAAACGGGCATCACTGGCCTATTTCTGAATAAATAAGGGCCTTGTGGAACTGCAACAGCGAATGTAGTTAAAAATTCACAATTAACTGCCGCGTTGTTTTTCTTCTTTCATTATTTCCACTGCGGAGGGGGGCGGGGGGGAAGCCCTGGTAACAAGTTTGTAAAAGCCACAGACGGAAAACTTGCAGTGTCCTCCCCATGCGGGCATTCCGCCCTCCCGTTTCCACCGGCGCTGCCCGGGCGGGCGCCCTCCCGCAGCCGCTGCCCCGGCGCCGGTTCCTCCCCCGCCCGAAGTTGGCGTCCCGGGGCATCCCCGGCACCTCGGCGGCCGCCCCGGCCGTGTCACCGGCGGCGGATTTACGACTTCAGGTGCAGAAGCGGCGGGCAGCGCAGCCCGACTCCCCGAGAGACAAAGGCTCTCGCTCGCCGGAGCGCCGCTGGGCGCGGAGACGGCGGAGGTGCGGAGCGGCGGCGGCGGGCGCGGCGCGCACACAATGCCCGGCCCCGCGGCAGCGCAGGCCCC
>VWYH01007773.1:850620-1007611 GCA_013399365.1 Pampusana beccarii
GCCACCGCCGCGACTCTGCCGGGGCGGGGCGGGAGTCACCGCCCTGCCCGGCCGCCTTCGCTCCGCCGCCACGGGCAGGGGCACGGCCAGGCAGGCGGCCCGTGCCTCCCGCGGGATGCGCGGTCCCGTCTCCATTCCCCCGTGCCCCGGTGAGGATTCAGCCCCCATCCCCCTCGGAGACAGGACGGCCCCGTTGGTCTGCGTCCCCGGGGCGCGGCCTCGACCGCGACCCTCCCCGCGAGGCCGCGCAGCCAGCGGGCCGGCCCGGCGTCGCAGCTTGCGGGGAGCGGGCGGGCGGCACCGGTCCCCTCTCCCGGGGTGGAGACGGGCACCCCGCGCACTCGCCGCCGCTGCCCGCGGCGCTGCGAAGCGAAAGAAAAAGGAAGCGGGTTGTGCAACATCGCGCTCCTCCTGCCCGTGCGACGGAGACGGAGGGGTGGAAAGGGAGCCTCCCCCAGATCCGCGCAGATCGAGGCGGTGGCCGGCAACGAACCCGCCGGCCGGCCGCATCGAACGGCGGCGTGGAACAGCGGGACCTGAGCGCGGAAAGCCTTTGCGCTCCCCGGGAGCGCATCCGCCCGCCCGCGGCGGCAGCGATGGGCCGAGACGGCGGCGGGAGCGCTGCGGCCGCGCTCCGCTCCGGTCCGCTCGCCAGCGGGAGGGACAAGCTCTCGGGCGCCCGGCCGGCTCGGCCAGCCCGCTCGCAGCGGGGCAGGAACCCGCCTTGCCGTTGTCTGAACATCTACGGCGGCGAGTATTGGTGCGTACGTGCCTCTCGTGTCGTGGTGGACACTAGTTGCTGGCAACTACAAATAAGTGTTCCGAGGGGAAGAGCGGGCGGAATAGAGTACGCTGTAATCATTTGTCTGTGAGGCAGAGAAGTGCCAAGAAATAAATAGACCTAACAGTGCCGGAACAGCAGGCAGGAAGAAGAAATGTAACCATGAACTTGCTAATTACGCATCCAGCGGGCAAATCATATACCCGTCTGTGCGTGGTGGCACCGGGGGGACACGCCGAACTCAAATCACGCCCGAGCGATGCAAGTGCGATACCAAACGGGATGCCCACAACCAAAGGAGAGATTTTGCTTTCCACGCAGATAAGAAACCTCCGTTCCTCACTGCCTCAAGGGAAAAAAGCAGAGACGTTTCC
This sequence comes from Pampusana beccarii, assembly GCA_013399365.1. Taxonomy (NCBI): domain Eukaryota; kingdom Metazoa; phylum Chordata; class Aves; order Columbiformes; family Columbidae; genus Pampusana; species Pampusana beccarii. The sequence goes on from VWYH01007773.1 coordinate 851,776, forward strand.
TCTCGCACTCAGGAGGGAGCACAGCGCGCCCGGCGGCCCCGCACCGACCGGGACAGCGGAGCCCACGCCCAGGCACGGAGCAGCCGCGGGGCTCGACAGCCACCGCGGAGTTGCCCGAGAAGGGTCCCCTTGGGGTTGGAGGGCTAATTCCCCGCTATTCCGTTCCCCGTTAAGGCGAGCGAGGCCCGGCGGCGGCCCGCCTGCTGCCCTTCCCGCCGAGGGGCGCGGCGAAGCCCGGGCCATCCGCTAGAGGGGAGTCTCGCCATGCCGATCCGGCCCCGCCGCGGGCTGAGCCCCGGCGTCGGGCTGGCACGGTGGAATTAACTATCCAAATTAAACTGCTTCTGCAGCGCCTAATTGAGTCCCGGCAGACACCAACTGGATAATGGAGTGCAGCTCCTGGCCGCCCCGGGCCACCCCGGCCACACAGCCGGTCTCCACGGGTCCTCAAGAACATCTCCGTATCCCCCGCGAGTCCCCGAAGCCACCCCCTTCCCAAAGCAGGACCTCGAAGAAACTGAGGACTTTTTCTGCAAAAGCCCCCAAACTGCAGTGTGCAACAGGAAGAAAACAGCAAAATTCAGAAGCATGGTAAAGTTCTCAAAGTGGCAAGAACAACAAGCACACCTTTTCAAAATACTGAGATGATCCTGGAAATTAGCCCTTGGTACATACAACAGGGCAAGACAAATAGCATAGAAAAAGAGACGTGATCCACACCAGTCTGATCTGTGAAACATCTAAAAGTTCTGTCTTGCCACTACACACTGACTGCTCTGTCCTATTACTGTCAGTCACAGAAGGGCAGTTTTTTACAAAATCTTGGACTGGGCAGCTCCATGAAACACGAGCTTTGTGTCATCTGTGGTGATCTGGAGGAGGTTAAAAAAGAGAAGGTTAAAAAGGCACCACAAGGAAGTTGAATCTGGCTTTCTGGATCCTCTTGTGTGTTAGCAAACCTTCTGAAACACGGGGCTAACACACTGCAAATACACATATCATCGTACGGGGATTAGATCTCTTTTATCTCCTTTTGTGGGAATGGCAATACATCCAGCACCGTTTCATTATCCAGTTTGGAGGATGACCTGGATAACTACATCGCTGTACGGGCACCTTGCCTTCAGAGAGCCTAAGTGCCTTGCTTCTATCTTCGAGGCTTTTCTAGCATCCACTCATCCACTCTTCTGACACTAGAAACTTTCAAATTTCCAGTCTAAATGTATTCACTACCAGTTTATAGTCATTTGTTCTTTACCATTATTGCCCTTCAAATTAAATATTTTTTTCTTGCTGATATTTACTTAAAATATCCCTATAAATAGCAATTAGATCATCATCTCTCAGTCTTTCTCCTGTGTTTTTAATCTTCTCTCTAAACAGGTTTTCCATTCTTCCAGCGTCCTCTATACCTTCTACCCCGTGTGCATTGTTCTAAACAAGGTCTTAACAACTGCCTTGTACAATGATATTAATACCTTGCTGTCTACTGAAAATACCTCACTCGATGCATCCTGGAATACATTAGCATTTTTAAGACCACATTACAGTGGCATCATAGTTATCCTACAACCAATAACGAACCTGGATTCCTCTCCTCATAATCTCACATTTGATGAACCTCCAAGCTTACTCACAGTTATTCTAATTAATCTTTAAGTGCATGCCTTCTTGCTATTATATTCCATCCCATTTCCGGTACTCCAGGCAATAGATCATCATCAGCAGTTGTGCTAGTGCAGTTTAAGGAGATACTACTATGCCTCAAAAAAATGCATCTTGTCCTATTTTTAAGATTATTTACCACCCAGCCTGCTCAGAGGTTTCCCCTTGTCCACAGCAGCTCACTTTCTGTGCAACCCATTGACACCTTTGGCCGTGTCAGAAAGGTGGGGAACACACTGTTGCTGTAAAGCAGTCTGCTCCTGAGCTCTGTGAAACTGCCCGGCTTGAGGCCACCCACAAACTTCTCAGTGTGCTCCACTTCTTCAATCAAAGCTACTGGTGGCAACACACCAGCCTCCAAGAACCACAGCGGTTCACCTGTTTCCCTACAACCTTTCACTATGTTTTGGCCCTTGGTTTTGTTTTGATGCAGACTCCGGTAGGCCATTTGTTCTACAATATTAAACCTGAATGCTTCATGCAAAATAAGCCATATGTCTTTTAGGATCATCAGCCCCCTAGGTCATTAAAAACTTGTTTTTCTTGTTTACATTAAGTGGTTAACGAGGGATTCTAAATTTTCTCTAAATCCTCGGTACTTGAATCAGTAAGTCACCCATATTGTTAGCATCACACCGCCTTTTGCTTCTGTCATTCCTTCATAGCTTCAAAAAAGATTTTCCTAACTAAGTTTTCAAGCTGCGTGAACAGCATTAGATAATCACTACCCAGGCGTTAAGTGTCAGCCAGTTGTTCCCTAAGCAGGATTTTCTGCTCCTTTCAGTGAAACATTCAGCTTGGCTTTGTTTTGCCACATTAATTAGTACCACAGTCCTACAGACTGCAAGTGCCAAGAAGTCCCTCTGTCTGCACTGAACTTTTGAGTGCACAGATAGCAGGCTCAGGCCGTACATCCTTGTGCTGAGAATGGAACTGGTGCGGGTTTGCAACTCTGTGCTTGGGCTGAAATGTAACTCAGGAAGCTGAGCATTCCCCTTCATTGAAGTGGGCATAATTCAGTTACAGGAATATCACAAGTGTCTGCAAGAGCAAAACACAGAGGTGATTTGTTCCAGTTCCAGATATATTAATTCAAATCAGATATAAGTTGGTTAAAACTTTTTGTCCCTGCTTCTAGAGTAGAACATTTGCTTGAGTAAAGATTAAGAGATTGGACCTAATGTAAACATATGGGTACCATATACTGGTCTTACTGGAATTATTATTTGTATCTTACATGGGGAATCCAAGAGTACTTCTGAAATCCTGGCCCCCCCGACCCCTATCTGCAATCTAACCCCTTAATGGGGTAAAAGTTGGTGGTTTTGCAGCAAACAGTGGCATTCCAAGAGCCAACATGGCCCAGGATGCCCCAAGGGGAGCTCAGCCCAAGCCGAGTTAGTGTCCTTCTTTGCTCCACAGGGAGCTCAACACAGTGGTTTGAACTCATTAAGTATTCCCTAACTATAGGGACTTTCTGGGCAAATGCTGTTGATATTTAGCTGTTAGCCTAGAAGTGCATCTCTTATTCCAAAATATACAGTATTTTACTACAGTGCTAAAGAACAAAAAGTGCCAAAGACTTTTCAACATTCAATGCTCTCCATTGTTCCCATGGGCATCAATGTACAGCTTGTACTTTTGGGATAATAATCAGAGACATACGTTTCTTTATTTGTTGTTTGGGTTATTTTACGCTACAGATTAATCCTCAACATTGTAAGGAAAACAAGTTCATGGAAGAAACCTGGCTTTTACCAGCCATGATGCCGTTCACTTCACAGATGTGTAATTTACCCCGCCCTTTGTTTAGTCTATTTGGACTTAGCTCTTCAGATAGGTTTTGCTTTAATCTGTACTTGTGCACCAGCTCCCTGTATATGATGTTCAGTGTTAACTGGGTTCCCCAGGTTCATACGGTAATAATTAATGGAGATAACTGGCATAAAGTAGACTCCTTCACAACTTTTCTTGAATAATGACAGAAAGTTGAACCCTTCACTCATAAAAGAAACGAGTCGCTGATGAAGTGATACAAGCCTCAAGCTGAGCCTTGCGAGAGTCCAGTCTGTCAGATCTGGAATCCGGCTCCTTATTCTGAGTCCCCCTGCACACAGGTGGAGATAAAAGCACACAATCTTTCACACAGATTAAATGCTATTCTGCAAAGGGGCATGTATAAATATCTCCCTCCAGGCTGCCAGCAGAAGATGGCACTTTGAAGCTGTATCTGGAGGTTTTACCATAATGTTGCCCCTGTTAAGAGCTACTGGCCACAGAAAGCAGTGCCATACCACCCTACACCTTCCCCAGGGCAGGGTCTCATCCCTCCTCTGACTGGATGTTAGGATACTCACCAGCTTTTCATTGTTTTTTCGTAGCTAAACAGCTGAAGACCTTGCATGTACATGTAAGGCACACACACACACAGGTCACAACATAGAAGGGGAAAAGGTCTCAGGCTAAAGCCTGGGAGAGCTGGGGGAAGAAACTGTAACCTTGAAGTTTTCCCAGGTTACTTACAGGCACATACGGTTGATGCCCTTGCCCCAGCTCACGATGTGTACTCAATAGGAAAGTATTGCTAACTCTGCAGGTCTGTAACACCTGATAAAATACAAGAAGATACAGTAAGGCCTGTTCCTCCACTCTAGTTCCTTACAGTCCAGATTGTTTGTTTGTTTATGTTTGGTTGGGATTTTGTTTGTTTGTGTGTGTATGGTTTTGTTACCAGGACTCCTTCTGCCCCTGGAAGCTGAGATGGCACAAGTGAAACACTTCATCACATAAAAACCAGTGAAACAGTCCCAAAGAGATCCTGCCAGTGACCTAACAAAAGCTATTGCTTGGCTCAGAAGGTAAAGCTGGACTGGGAGCTCTTCTTTTAGCACAGGTTGTTCTGAACCCAAAGCCCAATTAATGTTTTCAGCACATTACAGAACAAATAGAAGTTGTTCCCTTCATACATTTGCATGCTGACACGCAGTAGGAATTGTTTCCGGTCAAAGGCAAAATCTTCTGCAGCAATTTGAGCTCCTGCTTTTGAAGCTGTGCAGTAAGAAGATGGTCACATCACCCAAGTACTGCACAAGTATCACCTGTGTTTGACAGCTGGGGGAGTGCTGCTCATTATCTAATGAATGCGTGAACTGCTACAAAATGCTTCCTGATGGCAGTAAGAGAAATAAAGATGCTCTTAGTTACCAGAGCACACACTCTGTGTGCAGAGCAGGGCTGGTGGCTGTGCTGCAGAGTGAGCTGATCTGAAGTATTTAAAACTGCCCAAGAATAGCCATTGGCATCAAGAAGACTTATTCTGCCCCCCCAGCAGCCATTCACCAAGTGTGGTTAAGGCTGTGCCGCACTCATGTTAGAAGAAAACTGCTCACATGAAATTAGAGTTCACTAGTTAATGAAGAAAATATTAAATCATTCTTTTTGCTGTAAGAATAGTATTTTATAGAAAAGATTTGTTTCATTTCACCGTAAGGTCAGGCTTCCTGGAGTGACTGGACAGATTTGGATTCCAATATTACAATCAGATTGCACTCCTCATTAACTCCTTGAGTTTGCTGTCTTGATTTATTTTTAATTACAGACTGATTAAACAGGGTCAGATCTCACTGAGTGATCTTCACTTTGGACTTCTGCATGGTTTATGATTTCTCCAGTTTCTGTGAGGTGTTCAGTCAACAAGTGATGTTAGCACCACAGGCAAATGAAGGGGAAGGATCATATTCTAGTATATGTGTCGGTGTTTACGTTTCTTTTTCCGTGGCATCAAGAGGATGAGAACATTCCAGAGGAGAAGGAGGAACTCCTAACTATCTCCCTCACAGTACAATTTTTGTAGTAGGCTCCTGTATGAATATAGGAAAGGACTGAAACACGATTTTTGCTTGTGGCAGGCAGCACGCGTGAGCATTCGCACACCACTGGCTTCTTCCCGTCCCCCGTGGCTCTGACACTTGTGCAGTGTGAGCCGTGGCTGTGCGCACACTGCTGTCACAGAACCAATGCTGACTTCAAGGCAAACAAGATCCAGGCCAAATAAACTCGGAATTAAAACAGGAAATAGAGGGAAAGCAAGCGTGGTCACAAAGCAGTGAAAAGTTGCATATATAAATACTCTATATAGAAGATACTATAAGAACTAGAATATGCATCTCTATAAAAAAGCAAAGCCCCTCTATTTATATGATATTAACTTTGCTGATTTATGGTTCATCTCTTAACATTTCTATCCACTTTCCAGCTTCTCATACATTTCAGCTTAACATCTGTACAAAGACAGTCACCATCACCACCTAATTCTGAAATACCCTTGACTTCAGCAGGTCAAACCCTGGCTAAGACTGACTTCCAAATACTGCCTGTATTGTCAGTATTTTGCTGTATTTGACTATGATCTTGCCAATACTGATTAGCAAATATTGGCAGGAAGAGATACGGGGAATGTTTGGGATTTTTTAAGAGACACAGATAGAAAAGGGAGGCAGACAACATGCTTTTTAATGATAAAGTTTAGACACCGCAATGAGATTGTGCAAAAACAACATTGGAATTTACCTGAGAACAAATACCCAATTTATTTGTTTCAGTTTATGGGCAAAGTGATTTCTCCCCCACAGATTAGAAATGCTTATGTAGTTTGGAAAATCCTGATCAGTCCAAGCAAAGAAAACAAAATTAGGAAGACAGATTATAAAGAGCAATAAAGCAGCCCATCTCATCTCATTATGCAAGCCAAATGAAACACAGAAATTAAACTAAGAGCGGGAAAACAACTAAGACTTAGAACTGTGTTGGGAATACTCCAAAGACTCATTAACAGATGAAAAAGTATGATTATCTTATTAAGAGTGCTGCCACCCATACAGAAGCTCTGATCAAAACAATAATTAAACCACCAATAACAATCTCCCTGCATCATTAAATACTTTTGTACAAATAAATTAACACTGCCAGCCAGAAACATCAAATGGAGATAATTTACCTCAACCAGCTAATAAGTCCAAATATTCAGAGAACCTCCCACATTCTTACCTGGGAACGTGCTATCATCCTTCTTCCAAAAAAAAGCTTTTAAATAAATGATCTTGACAGCATCCCTATACATTTCCCTAGTTACACCACCACTGATAAATCAATGACCCATGTGGCTTGAGATAACAACCTGTCCCTTTGCCAGTGGTGAAAACTAATTCTCTTCCAACTAACACATGCAGCTGGGCAGGAATATTTATTTCTGAGCTAAGTAAATGGACACTCAGGTGCAATTGTTGATATGCAGAATCTGGCAACAAATCAGTATTGACTTTAAATAACCGATTTATGCCATTACTTTTGAATACCTATGAATCTTGTTAAAATCCCATAGCATGCCATTGTGAAAGTGGCAAAGCCTGCTTAATTTCTTTTGGTTTGTGGGTTTATCGAATTTGAGGCTTTAAGAACTCTGTTACTGGTGAGTGTCAGCTTCTAGCTTTTCTCTTTTATTGGCTTCCTTTGAAATATCTCATGAGCTCTTATATCTTCACTTCAATTTGATTTTTCTCCTGTGTTTGAGAAGGGTGCAGGTCTAAAGTTGGCATGTGTGTATTACTGCCTTGTCTCTACAGAGCCGACCAGTACCAACATTATTTGGGGGTTTCAGAGGCACAGATTAAAGCAGATATACCGAACCTTTATTTATGTTCCTTTAAGCAATCTAAAGAAGCATATTAGAAAATTTGCCAGATCATGCAAAACTGCATTCTTGAGCTACAAAATAGCAGTGCTCATGTATATATCATCCTGTAGCCTCATTATTGAACATCTAACATCAGGGTTAAGCAAAATGCTCAGATTCCTGAGGTGAGAATCAAAATTTAGACAGAGAAATAAGATGCAGAAACCAGGAGTTGAAATTCATGTAAAGCAAAAACGAAACTTTCCAGATGCACCTCTGAGAATGAGTCGGGGCTGAAATACATCAGCAAAGCAGCACTTGTAGGGAACGTCATTCACTGCAGCCCATGCTGCACCTGTCCAGGGGAATGCAGAGCAATACAGTCTCAAAGGTGCTTTACTCTGGAAGCATCTACTTGCAGAAAGCTCGAAAGAGTGTAAAATTACTAGTATGAGGCACATTAGAACTCAAGAGCCTTATGTTAGCATGAGGGTTTAACATGCCTTTTTAGGAGCACCTCACAAGACAAGTTCAGCCTGTTCATGGAACTGAGGAGACACGAAAACCCATTGGAAGAACTGCGGAGAAAGGAAACCTTGTTTTCTAGTGTGCCAGGCTCTACACCTTCTTTGACTAGTTACTGTTTTAGCCTTGGTTTGTGAATATATTAAGCAACTGAACAGGTTTAAATGTTTACTAATTTTCTCCCTTAATTGATCATAAATTTGTACAACATACCTAACTGTATTGCTGTAGGGAAAAATACGGCCATGTCCCACAACAGATGTGGTGATCAGCACAGCCATGACTGTCTGCATTGTATCTTGGTTCTTTAAGATATGCCACATAATTTTTGGAGCACTGGTAATGTGCATAACACAATGAGAATCAGACCTCGTGCTTCCTGGTGTAACACAGCTGTTGCTGCACTGTCGGAACAGTTCACTATTTTGGGGCTTATTTTGTCTTCTTGTGTGTCATCCATTAGGAACTGTCTCTGGAGAGAAGCCAGTAAACCAGGAGGACCAGTCTGATCCATTTTAACAAACCCAATATTCCTAAATCATGCTCTTTAGTTTCCCAGATTAACTTACCTCATGGTTTCCCCTTTGTGCCTAGAAAGATTTATTGTTTTTATTCAACCTGAAAATCTGCTGGCATTAGATATATTAAGATACCCACAGGTGGTTCTTTTGTCATCCTATCACTGCAGTGGGAAGATAGCAAAATAAATCAATAAAAACAATGTCTTGGTTGATGCTTGGGGAAAACAATCGGTGGTTCAATATATAGCTCGACAACAGACTGCCCCGTGTGCAGACAGCACTGGGCACTGTGGCTGCCATGCGCTGGAGAGCTCAAAAAAAAGATTCTGAGTTTTACAGTCTTACTTAGCTTTTCCCTGCCACTCAGGTTTCTACATAATTCTGTGTCCTTTTTAAAATAAGTTTCTTTTTTCCTTTTTTTTTTTTTTCTTTCAGATATACGCTAGAGTGAGGGTTATTTTTTGCACAAGGTCATGTTTTCTTTCTTTGACTTGAACACACTATTTGCAGCAAGAGCCTAATATAAAGCTGATTTTCAGTTGCCACCATCCAATGTTTTGTTTTCAAAGACTACATGCAAATCATGCCAGTGCTGCCCTCTGCACTTCCTCCATTTTATTTTCTATTGCGACTGAATGTGAAGAGCTGCAGCCTATTTAGAAGATCATGGTTGTTGCAGCAGCAAACCAAAGCTATTTCCAAAAGTGAAATTTCTTAGAATTGGTATGTTTTCTTCTGCTTATAATAGAAACTAGTATAGGCATTCTGAGTCTGTAGTTATCCTCCCAGGTCTGAGAAGATGTGAGGAGAAGCGGAGTGGGTATGGAAAGAAAAACAGTTGATTAGGAAATCCATTTATTTATGCTCTATTAAGGAAGCAGAGTGGAGACTGCTGGAGTAAAGTGAAACATAGGAGAAATGAGTGGCAATTTACCCTCTAGCTGCATTCCCCAGGAACATAGTGGGCATTAGCAGGCACAGCCAGCCAGCTCCCGCAGAGAACGGCCGCCAGTTGATTTTGGTGCCCTCAGAACCGCACAGTTCGAGGGCTCTGCTCGTGTGGGGGCCAGCATTCCCCACCCCGTCTGAAACCCATGCAACATGCCTTACACAGGCATATGTCTGTATTGCCTTGCATTACTTGTATCTTCTGGACTCCAGACTAACTGCCAGAGGAACGTGACTTAGAACTTGAGCTAACACGAGAAGGAATGAAGCAATGTCTGTCAGGATCTAGCTGTCTGTGCCCTCAGAAAAAGGGTGCTTTGTCCTCCTCTTGTCAAGCCAACATTGATTTCATACTTGAAGCCGCTGATAACTCAAAACTGATAAAGCCATAACTGAAACCATTCAATAATTGAAGCCATTGAAGGACCTCTACTGGGAAGCACAGCCTTGGCTTCCTGGTACCCTGTTAAAGGAAGAGTGGCACTGTGTGTGCTGCAGATCTGGTTGATAAATTTCTGGTTTTATCTTGAATACATTGCCCAAGTGCATATCGAAAACCCTAAATACGTAAGGAACAAACAAAGGCTGTTTGCTACCAGCTGCTGTGCCTACTCTATGGAATATTTTTCACCTTGTCAATCAAATATAGGAGCTATTCAATGGACGTAGCTACACAACAGAAAAGGGCATCCTGTTTTCCAGGGTTCTCAGGTTTAAATTCCCCTTACTGCAGAGCCAGGTGCCCCTTCATGTTCCTCTTACAGAAGTGAAGCTCTGCATCTCGCTGTCAAGGAGAGCACTTGTTAATTGTTTCCAAAAAAACCCCAACCCTAGAGTGAATAAACAATTAGCTAAATAGCTAAAACATGCATAAGGTGCCCTACACAATTTTCAGTGCTATCAGCTGCAGCACAAGACGCTCATGTAGCAAGAACAGTAATGCCAGATTTTAGGTATGAACCTACTTGTTTTCACTGCATTTCCAATATGTGGTTGTTTTAATTCTGTCACGAGTGTGCAGAGACCTTGCTGAGGCACTAAAAGCCTCCCTATGCCCTGGCATATCTGAGATCCCTCCAGGAGCAGAGAATTTGTGCTTTGTTTGCACCTGATGTGAATGGGCAGGAAGCCTTACGGTGGGACCAAGAGCCAAGACTCGGTCACCTTATTTATGAGAAACGGAGTCCATGTAATTATGCAATTACTATCATGAAGCAAGAAAAATACTTTCTCTTTAAACATTTACAATTTGCTGCAGCACAAAAAAGTGTGACGGTTTGATTACCAAAATTGCTGATTTAAGAGTTTCCTTTGCTCTTTTATGTTCCCTGTTTAGCTCCATTTTTCTGGGGTTTTTTATTCAAAAACTGGACAGCAGAGGGTGCCAAACCCCCAAGAGGGAGAGCACCCAGCCCCTCGAGCATCACCTGAGTTCCCCCGTTGATCGCTCCACTCCAGCACAGCGGTCAGGCCACAGAGACACTTCAGAGCCGCGTGTTCCATCTGCGCCGATAGCTGTACTGGAGTGTATTATCTCATTTGTTTGTGTCAGCACTTCCATTACAGTTTATAACCTCTTACTTTGTGGATCAATCTAGGCTATTGCAAGCCAAGTTATTTTCTCTCTGATGTGCAATTGGCACTCAATGTTATCTCAGGAATCTGAAGCCATGTTTTGTTATCAGGATGTTGCAGAGACGACTCACTAAATTAAAAGCAAGCACTTGATCATACAGAGCCGAGCACAAACCCTCCCCCACCCTTAACATGTGGTACAGATGTGATATAGTCATTGATGAGCTACATCTATTTAACTTAACATCGTTTGTAGGCAGCTTTTTACTTTGGACAAAGAAACACGAGATTAAAACAGCAACAGTTCTGAAATCCCATTTTCATCCTACAGTGAATTATGAAATGAAGCGGTCTTATATTAACAGGCATTTCTTCCTGTTCTAATAAAAAGAGACACATTCTACATTTTCTGCAAACACTACTCATGGGAATGAGATGGAAATTGGTCCTTCAGTAGTAACTAGTTACAACAGCTTCTAAAAGAGCCTACAAATTATTCTGATTGTATTTACGAGCCAAATCCTGAAGCCTCTATTGTATTCAGATTCTTGTTCTTTGATGGATCAAAAATGGTTGCGCTTGGTCCAAAGACCATTTTTTTCTCCTCTATTTCTTGCCAGTTCCTGTCCTGAGGACAAGCATTGTCAGATGGCCAATTTTACTGTTCATGTACCTGATACATGTAATCACTGGCCCATTATTTCTGCACAGGAATGGGATCCATCATTCCTAATTGAAAGTTTTGCAGATAACAATTGATAATTTGTAAACAGTTACTCACTTTGAATGAGTTATGTAGGCTCTGTTTACCTAATCTAGCTATTTGTCAGTTTTATCAGTCACTTATCAACAGAAGCAGAAAGCCAGCCACATATTACCCATTCATCATCCCTTCCTGTCTCTGGAACACGCACAATATATATTGCACATGCCACAGCACTGCTGAAATAGCTCATAATATAGCTGCCAGCAGAACTAAGGATAATAGTTACTGTCTCAATTCCAAAAACTTGTAGAGCACTTCATAGCAGTGACAACATTTTCATCCAGTCCCAACACTTAGGCCTAAAAAATGAAGTTACCACTAATACATCACTGTTGCTGGTGGTTAGGACAGGAGTTGGTGCAACGGGTGTTGGGCTGGACTGGGAACACCCACCATCCCTGGCCAGTAAGCGGGGAGGACATTTTCCAAATGGGGAAAAGAGCAGCAAAGAAGATGCAGCTAGCGATGCCCTGCCTTTGTGTAGTACCCCATGATACTGAACTCAATTTGTGTAGAAAGGAATCATTCCAAAGGCATGTTGTCAGAAAAATGACCTGTAATTGCTCACTGCACAGGCAGCGTGATGCCCTCGGCCTGTAGCCAGCAGCACACAGGGCTGTACTCCCCTCTGGGGAGCAAAACTCGGTAACTTCTACATCTCAGTTAAATTAAGAAAGCTGAAACAGTAGCACCATCTCACCTTTCCAGGCCTCGCGGATCCCGACGGTGTCCCACGCTGAAGAGAAGCGCTCCCGCCGCAGCGTGAAGTTTGCCGCAGGTCCGTGGCCTCGGTGCAGCCTCTCTCTGCAGATGTCTTCTTGGGTGCCCAGCAGCCCCTCGGCAGGACCGGGTTACCCCTGCGGCTCTGCTGAGACGGGCAGCTGGTGCGGAGGAGCCGCAGCCCATCCCAGCCCACCAGTGGAACCGAGGAGAAGGTTCTGGAAAGGGACAGGCTCTGCTTCCAGCAGGTCCTCACTGGCACCTCAGGCCTCCGCGGCCAAGATGGCCGCCTCCTTGTGTCCTCACCCGCCAACTGTGCCAGTGCCCACACACACACATTTTTCCTCATACAGGTTTTACTGTGTGGACAGGTGTCCCTTGTCCCCTCTTCTCTACCTCATATTTAACCCTGTGCATTTCTTTTCACCTGTCAAATGTCCCCTTTGCCCTCCCCTTGTCCCCACTGCTGGCAGGGGCTTCATCCAGCCCAGAAACTCAGCACAGGTGCTTCTGTCATGGTTTCAATCAAAACAAAATTATTGTGTGCCTTAACAAGAAAGGCTGACTGGAAAAACAAGGTTAGACAATCACCAACTCTGCCCTTATCCAGCAGTAAATAGTTCACTGCTTAAAAAAAAAAAAGACACCACCAGCCTTATGCAAAACAAGGGCATTTGGCTCAGTAGACAAACTTTAGTAAAACACCAGAAAAGAAGTATTGTCACTCTGTAACCTTTTAAGTAAAGTCTAGCAGGAAGATGAAGACTTAAAAGAGCTTTAAAAAAATAAGCCCATTTTACTGGCTCTTTACAAGGAAGGTGGAAAGCTCTTGTAAGGATTTCAGACAGACTATGGCATGAAAATGTTTTTACTTGGAAAAAAAACCCAACATGGAAACATATTTTTTAAAGTTATTATTTTGTAGTTCCCACAAATTTGCAATTACCTACCAGTTAAATATTTGCTGCTGCTTATTCCCCCACCCCACAAGATGTTCCTTTGTTTCTTTCTTTAACATGGGGAACATAGTTGTGTGCATTACTACTGTGTATTACTACAATTTTCTTTCCAAGGGAATCCTTGTCCTATTTTTCAATCCAAGAATCCAAATGGCCCTTGTGAGCTCGAAAAATAAAAGGTCACAAATAATTCAATAGTATATTCAGATTTAGATAAGTCACTCAAATATGAGCTAGCAATAGTGTAGAAGCTGACAAGCTGAATTGGCTCCATTGGTCTTTCACTTGTAGCCCCACAGTGAATTAGGAAAGGGGGGGGTCTTGTAACTCTCCCTTGGGTATGTGGCTCCCAGGAACCCTATTTTGGGTAGGCAGAACCTCCCAAAACTGATGCTTTTCAGGACACCACCAAAGGGAACATGGAACAAAGTTAAAAATCACAGTTAATGCAGCCATGCAGTTACTGATCCTTAGTTCAGTTCAGACACTAGTAAATTCTGCAGCGTAGAAGAGCCCTTTGGAGAGCTCAATACACTAAGAGAATCCATTACTTTTTGCTGATTTATTTTACAATGGCTCATTTACATGCACTAAGAAATGGTATTTTTATACTAGTAGAAAAGCACAGATTGCCTTTTTGCAGTCAGACAGGTTTTCAATTTTAGACAAGATCTTTTAAAAAACTGACGGTATTATGAAGTTCCAAGATGGTTTTCAAAGTCACTTAGGTTTCTAAAATCTATTACAGTTATTTTTTCTTTCGCATTCCAAAGGTTGTATTTTTGGACTCATGGTACTAACGATTCCTGTTGTATATGTTGAGCAATATGAAAAATAGGGCACTAATGTTTTAAAGTCTCTAAAACCTTTCTCAAATTGACTGTAAAATGTGGCGTTTCTACAACACATGATTGTTTGGCAGGATATAAAAGCTTACTGGTTCTCATTTGGGTGATTTGCATAAATTGTTCATGGCATCATTTGTAAATATTATGCCCATCCCAAGCTGCCACTGATAAAAGAATAAGATTGCTTTTGCTGAAGCACATCATACTATAGAGGAGAAAAAAAACATTCTCTCTAGAAGGAGTGAAGCTATACAAAGCGAGTTAAAATTTTATACTGCACTAATCTCAGGAAATCACTTCTGATGTCTGTTAGAGAACATAAAAGTGGAAAAAAAAATCCTTTCACTGTGTAAAGTGGTTCTAGGAGGACTGGACAAGCCAAGGAGCAGTGCCTATCCCTGAGGAGCCCTTTGCTGTGACTGTGCTTCATACCAGCACCCAGAAAGTCCCTTTGCCCCTGCTGCAGAGAAGGTGAGCTGGGCTGAGAAGGGTTTTCTGGCGTCCCAGGGTCGCTGCTGATTAAGATGTAGCCAGCAATTCTGTTTCACACAGACAGATGACAATTCAGTTTGCTCACTGACCTGTGTTGACTCTTCCATACTAACAAAACCAAAACACTGTGACAAATCTATTTCATCCAAGAGGACTGAATACAGAGCAAAAGCTCATTTACTAAGTAAGGCAGGGCAAGTTCCATATAATCATTTTAGAGTGTGACTTAATATTCATGACTACCCTAGAAGGTGGCAACTTTGACTCATGCTGCAGAGTTCACTGGCCTGTGCTTGCTTAGGCAAGGTCCTCTGAGGGATGCTGTATTTCTTGTGGAAAAAGACTGTGGTGAACATGATGCTGTCCATCTTCGGGGGGCTCTGTCAGTCACCAGGTAGATGGATGCCTGGAAAGCAGATGTATTTGTTCCCCTTCACAGTCAAGAACATGCGATTGTGGCTGCTTTCGTGACCTGCCTGATTAAAAAGCTCAAAAGAAGATTTTTGTCCCTATAGTTGTTGAGTGAGAAGGAAGAAGAGTAATTAGGATGCAGTGTAGCTACGTCTGAGTGTTTCTTAGAGTTTCAAACTCACTATATTAGCAGCTGTGCCAACATCCTTGCGCTAGTTTTTATGCAAGCAGTTACTGGCTGTTGTAAACTTCTAGGGAATACGCCAGGCACTGCGAGATGCTAATATCTCTAGATAACACTGGTTAACGTGAAGGTAACGCTTAACAAGGTACCATTTACACATGATCTGTGGCAGAGGTCTAAAGTTACTAGCGTGCCGCTGGGCAGGGATGGTAATAAACTGCTCAGCTCCACTAAACCTGACAGCTGGCTTAACTAAAGAGTTTGTCTCCTCCATGAGAACTGTAACAGCAAATATCTCAAAAAGATGTGGTGACTTCTTAAATCACTGAAATTTAATGGCTTGATTTGGATAATGCTTTTCCTCCTCACCTTCCATTTTTCTACTTCTTAAATTTAGTAACTACAAATGAACGTGTGTTTTTTTTTCAATCAGACCTTAAACTAGGGGGAAAAAGAATTGTAAGTCAGAAGCCAAGGCAAAGGAATCCCCAGAGAAAGTGCTTGGCATTATTTCCTGTGGTGAATCTTTACCTGCCAGGCTGAATTCGGGAAGAGGCAGAAAAGAAAGTTCGAATTTGCTTTCATCATGAAAGATGGAAAAAAAATGGTAGGTGACTAATTACATCTATAGGTTACACGTATTCTATTCCTTTAGTATATAGATGCCAGTAATAACCTCAGGTATAGGAATATTTTTAAAGTACAGTGTTGGCACTTTAGTAGATACAGCAAAATGAAAGTATTATAGATTGTATTCTTCTCATCTCAATTGCAACAATATTAAAACAAGTTTTCAAGCCATTAAGAACACAGTGTTTTGCCAAAGTAAGACTAGAAGTACTTCTAGGAACATAATACTGGATATACCTTTCCTATTTGCTGCAAACCAAGAATAACTCAGGTAATGAATTTATACTGATGAGTGGAGTTCAAAGCTACTGATTTTTGAAAGCAGATCTGACTATCTGGGCAATAAAGCTTGGAAGTATGGAAAAAACCTTCTTTTTTAAAAAGTGTTCCTAATCAATAATGCTACATTTGAGCATAGAAGGTGCAATTAACTTTTCAACCTGGTTCTTTGAGCTCTGTATGGGTGATTTTTAGACCACATTACAAGATTTAGTTGTTTCTGCTGCAGTAACAAGCAAAGCTTTTCTTTAAAAGCTGTGGTAAAGACAAAGTTTGGGCTGTGAAAGTATGAAATAAGGAAAGATAAGGACTTGTATTTTAGAGTTTGCAAATACCATTGCAATACCTGTACATTTACCCAGTGTAAGGTCTGCACTACAGCAAGGCAGGAAAATGCTCCCCTCTGCACACACATTGAGATTTGGGAACATTTTTGCCCCGATCTGCATTAGGAATAGCATGAATTCTTCCAAAGTAGTGTATGCAAAATAAAATCATAAAAGGCTGGTGTCTCCCCAGCAGCCACAACATAGTTAGAATGCATTTTGTGTGCAAAGAATCTGGATTCAAGTTCCTGGTCTGCTGATCTTAGAGAGGAAATTGAACCCAAGACCTTACCTTAAACACCAGCAGCTGGTTACTCAGGAGGCTGATCCAGCTCTCTAGGTTTAATCAGAATGAGATCCAAGAAATTATTCTTAAAAAACTCTACTTTCCCACAAACACCTTGCTTTGATTACACTACGTTCTTAATGAAAAATCAGAGTATAAAAATACTTCTTAATGACTTTTCTCTGGAATAAAAAAATACTTACTTCGTGATCTCTACTTAGTTACTGCAATGTGTGCATATCAGCACCAGGTTCAGAAAACTCACCAGAGATAATTTTTTAAAGTGAATACTTAGCATTTGACACATCCACAATCTAAACTAGCTAAGGGAGTAAGGCAACCAAAGAATTACTTCTGCTAAGCAATTTTGAGTAAAACCAAGCAACAGAAAAGCACGGAATGAACAGTGCTACAGCATCATCTGTACTGTGCATTTTGAACCGAAAAATAGCATAAGACGACACAAAAGGTTGCTGCTGGTGCACAGCAACAGCCACACAGAACAGCAGCAATCCCAAGCATGACGAGTTTCCAAAGGCCATTTTCCGTGGGCTGGAGTAAGCTCAGCAGAGAGCTTCTGCTTCACAGTTTGAGCATCAGTGTTGGAATCAGTCCTTCACCAAGCCTGGGAAGGGGACACAGTTACAGAGAGGAATACCAGCCTGAGCCTCCTCCAGCCTGGGTGGCTACAGCTTTCAGGAGAGCATTGAAACTTGTCATAGAGCCTCTACAAAGAAAATCCTAAAAGCATTAGTCACTGAGAGCAAAGCCCCTGGATACAGTTGCAAAGCCTCTGTATGTAGTTGCAGAGCCTGAACTTGCTATGCTTCGACCACAACAAAACACCATGACTGTTCACAGGCCTTGGCTGGAAATACGGCAAGATAAAAGAGTTCGTAAAACCAACTGAAGCTGTTGGTGACCTGGACTGGCTGACAGCACATTGAATCTACCTAGTAAACAACTGGATGCAATAGACACAAAGGGACAACCATTCAATACCAAGCAGAAAAAACCTGGAGCTGAAGCTCACAGTGCTTAGCAGATAGTGCAGTAACATACAGACATATCCTAGAAAACAAATACGTTACTCTCCACCAAGTTCTTTCTCAGCAAAGCTAAGTCTAAACAGGCAGCTCAAACCAGATCCAACCCCAGAGACAAAATGCCCAGTTTGCTCAGGGCTGCCATCCTTATTAAGTGACGACACCATGAAAAACAAGGCTGACCAGGTGGGATGAGTGATGAGATGATCACGGCTCCAGCACAGAGCCACAGCCGCGTTTCTAAAAAGATTTAAAGAACCTCAAGCCATTCATAAGGAACAGGTGTGGACCTTTTATTTGACTAAATCTCCCTCTGCAGCAAGGCTTAGGTAAAAAGGCAGCAGCTGAAAATCAATAGGTGTGGTTAGCAGAAGGAGGAAGATAAACATACATTGCACTTCTGGAAAGATAATGTTATGCATGTGTTAATCCCCTTCCAGTGTGTAAATCCAGGAGCTGTTGTGATTACCATGTTGAGCGAGGAAAACCAAAAAATGCGATGGCCCAAGAATCTCTTAGGTGCTCCAACAAAATTTGTTAAGGAGTCCCTCACTCTAATATCATTCTTTCTGAAAACAGGATGAGATCTGGTTATTTAAACACCACTGGGCAGAATGGAGCCTTAAATTAATAGAGGAGAAGGAAGCACAGCCTCACAGCTGATGCTGTCCTGTTTTAAATCAGTGGCAAACGCTGTGTTTCTGTAATGCTCCTCGGTGCTCACTAACCCTTGGGTGGACTGAGGGACCAGGTAAATTGGCGAGTTGTGCTGTGGATGAAAAGAGAGGGATTAGTCCTCCGAGCACACCTCGAATCCCCGCAGCCCTGGGCATAACGCTCTGTTGAAGAACAATACAACCTGAACATTTTTTGAAATTTCATTCTTGTCCTCAAAATAGTTTGAAACAACAACAAAAGAAACTATAAGCATGTGAAAACCATGCTGGAAGGTCTGACTTCAGTAAAGCAATATTTGCTACCCTAACAGTTATAACACTACAGGTTATATTTTTATTATATTTGATTTTTCTATTTTCAAAGGACTGACCACAAAATAAACCTTGACATAGCCAAAATTGGATAGTACTAATGAAGCACCCAAGAGGACAACACGCTGTTCCTCTGTGTGAGCAGCGAACGGTTGGTAATTAAATAGCTGTCAGTGGGGGGAGCCTGATCTATTTTTATTAACTTTTTGTGTATATTGCATACGTGCCCCAGAGTGACCAGCTAAGGTAGGTTACGTGGCATTTGAAGCTGAATTTCCTGAGGTGAAAACCTAATAACCTGACAGAGCAGAATATAATAAGTGCCTCAACCTGCTCACTATCTCATGGTGGGTGCACAATTAATTTTTGATCTGGAGAGGGCTGAGTGACATTTACTGGCATTACAGCCACCTGCTTTAGAGCAGGGATTTCTTTCTGTTTCTATAAAGTGCAATACACAATTCAGTTAATATCAGATAAATAAGGTCTGTATAAAAGGTTGCAGCTGTTTAGTGGTCTGAAGCTTTTTTTTTCCCCTTCGATAACAGAAAATGAATGTACCTAGTACAAAAAGGTTTTGGTTTGGGGATTTTCTCAAGTGAGAGGGTTGTGTAGTACAAATGAGTTTTACAGATAGATGCCATAATATTTGACACTGAAAGTCAGAAATTACCCAAGCCCAATCTGAAGGGTGCGTAGTTAAGAGTGAAGATTTTAAAAAATCTTGTATTTCGGTTTTGTTTTATTACTGCTTAGTAGTAAGCATAAAATGGTAGAAGAGAACAAAATGGGTACACACTGTTTTAAAGACTTTAAGCTGTTAAGTAATCTGATTTCAAGGGAAGACTGCAGAAAGCAGACTGCTTTTTAAAGGAAAATAACAAATATTAACAGAATAGCAAGTAAGCGGAGATTTTGATGATTTGCCCAATATCCTCAACACAAACCAGCAAATTGTGTTGCATTTAAAATAACATTTGATGAGTAAGGACTTTTAATCCCTATAGGAATGTGACCAGATATATAGGTAAGGGTGATATGCATAAGGAATCCTTTGAACACGGGCTTTGGCAAGGCCCATGGGCTTTATTAGAAATGCCAAAGGGAATATTCAGCGTATGGTGCTTGAGACAAATGCTCTACTGATAGTTTGCTCTTTCAACAAAAAGGAAAAAAAAAAACCCAACAAAACCAGAGCGCCTTACATTCAGGATTTTTGTCAGTACTTCTCAAAGGACTGCCCAACTTGGTTTGTCATTCATCCTGAAACAGGACACAGTTTCTGTTGGTGTGGTTGATCTGATGGATTGAAGGGGTGGCTTCCACAGGTCCTGCGGCGGTGGCGTCTGAGGAGGGTGCTGCTGCCTGCTGCTGGGGAAGGGCTGATCTCAGGGAGCGCAGGGCAGTGGGCAGCTCTTCAGAAAGCACTTTGTATGTCGTAGACACTGCATCGACACTGCGCTGTGCAATTTAATAATCTAGTATTCAGCTACCAAGCTGCCACATTTTCAACAAATCCTTGGAGAAATGTAGGAATCCTATCAAAACTGCAGCCTTATCACTCCTTGGAAATTTTCTGACGTGCGGCAGAGCAGAGGGCATGTCTTATATTGAAAATAAGATCAGACACTTCCTTTGTCTGACAGCCAGCTGTGGTTAATGGGATTCTAATTTAATCAGAGTACAGAATGGGGCAGATGTAACATCGATAAATTATAACAGGGATCAACAGGCAGGAGTAGTGCAGCCAGGAGTTGCTGTGGAGACTGACAACTGCTGGAGAAAGTACAAGTGTCCAAAAAGGGTTTTGCATACAGCAGCGGGTCAGTCCCACAGCATAGCAAATTGAAGCTCACCTGGAGTTTAAAACAGCTCTGAGTTTCCTGTGTATTGTACTCTGTCCAGCCCTACCTGCACACTCAGATCATTTTTCAAAGGAGGCTGAGTTGTTTCAAACAGCACCACAAGTGCACTTATTTTCAAAGCAGACTAAGCTGTGAACACGTGGAAGAGAGAAAATGCAATGATGGGACTAGAGCTCATCCAGAACCTTGGTTTTTACTTTCCAGCTACAGTTTGCTCACTGACCATGAGTTACTGCTGCTTTCAAGACTTGCTATGTGGACATCTCCTCTATGTGCCTCCAAATGCAGCCTGAAGAGTTCGATAAGAGCCGCTCTACACCTTCCATCGCGTTATCCCTTTCCCGGAATTAGTGCTCCAGGCAGACAACCAGGATAACCTGGAAGAAGATCCTTGCCACATCACTGGACCTCCTTGCCACAGCAGGTTGTAAATGCAAGTGTTTATACGGATTCAAAACTTACTGGACAGATTAATGGAAGAAAACTCAGTCAAGGCTCTTCAAAACAAGCACCATCACTGGTTTAGGAAATATTTGTGCTGCAGATGACTGAAGACTGGGAGAATATTTTGAGGATTACCACCATATGCTTGCCCTTTCTTTATGCTGTTCACCCGCCATTTGCTACAGGTCAGAGATAGATTATCATAGTAGATGGGTCTTTTGCCTGACTTGATGTTTTATTGTTTTCTGCAGTGATGGTAAAAGTCTCTGTCCAAAGAACTTGGTGCTTTACAATAAACACCTGGATCTGTTTTCTTCACAGTGATTATTAGCTGACTCAGCTGCATAAATTAACCCAGCCAAACAGCACAGGCGTGCTGAGAGCTGCAAGGGTACCTGAGAGGTTCGGTGCTGCTGGGATGCTCAGGGATCTCTAGCTGTTAGACTTTAGCAAGGCATGTTTAATATATGTAAATAGGCTTTTTACAATGAGTAGTGTTGCCAAATTTTCCAGATTGCTAGCACTGTCCTCCATTAATCTTGGAGGACAAATTCACAAAATACATTATTAGGGGAGGGAGCAGTAATGCTAGTAAGTAAATCTGGTGATGTTCTTAATCTTGGCAAACAGATAATGCATATCCTTGCTTCTTAGTAAGGTCAATGTTATATATTGTCAAACTGCTAGAAATAGTCGATGGTATTGTTCTGTTTCAACAGTTACTCAGAATACACAAAAGTAAGTAAAAAACCAAAGAACAATATTATAAGGGCCAAAGTAAAATATTCTAGACAACTACAACTGAAATTACGTTACAAGATAATGCAAGTGATCAAAGTCAGAATTAAAATTTCTCTTAAATGTTTAAATATTAAATACTGCAAAGACACACAGATCTACCATGAAAGGAAGAAAACATTAGAACTCCCACATTGCTAATGTAATTTTTTCTAATCTGGCAACAAAATTTTCAACCATCTTAAACACATGCTGTGTGACTTCACAGGGAAGAGTTACATTACTTTAGATGCTAGAATTCTGTCTCTTAGAAGCCATCCTCCATGGTCACTCCCCTTCAATTTCAAGTTGGTAGAAGATGAAAATGTAGAAGAAACTTTTCCAAGACAGGGTAGATATTTGAATGGATGAAGCGTGTGAAGAAGGCAGTTCTAGAATTAATGCTATGAGCATTAGCCAAAACATATTTTGGATCTTCTCTCAACGCTCAATTCATCTTGCTTAATCTATTTCATGTTTTATTCATGATTTTTTGAGTTCATTTACAATGCTTAACTAAATTGGTACGTTGCTAACAGACCTTTTAGAAATCCTCATGAACTCTTTTTCATGGTGTTATGATGCAAAACGTTATTGAAAAATAGCTATTCTATAAACCTTGGGAAAGTTATTTAATAACTCAAATAACACACTCAAATGTAATAACACACTCTATTGATTTGATTATCACCAGATAAACACTCTTCTTGGTTGGCTGAATGTGCCAGGCATAATGCGTGTACTGCAAGGAACCTGGTGATTTCAGGATATGGTGCCTGAGTGGGCTTTGTGACCACGTCACTTCAGAGGCTGTCACGGGACAAGTCTACTTCTGTAATTACCACCCATCAAGTCACCTCATGGAAAGGAACCTCCACCTGCGTGTGAATCCAAACTTCTGCCTCACAAGTCCAAAGGCAGACCTAGTCTCTAAAAGCAGCCGTACTCTTAACCCCATTGACCAAGGTGTGCCAGAGGATGGGCTGGTCCCAAGGAAGGAGTTTGGCAGAGCTCTCAAAACAGACAGCTGGGTCAGCATGCAGAGTGATGGGCTTTGCTTTTGTAACCACCAGCAAAGAAATCTTTGTGTTCTGACAGATAGTGCCAGCTCAGTGCTCAGGAACAATCCAGATATCGGGGTTTACTAGGAAAGGAACAGAGACATCCACAATGTGTCTGCATCTTGACAACCATGAGCTGTTTGGGTCACCGTCCCTCTCAGAAAGGATTCAGTAGAAGTGAAAAGGACATGAAGATGGGTAATGATCACAGTTATGGAATGGCTTCTGGTTGTTGAATGACTAAATGAACCAGGACTGCTGGCATTGAGAAAGATACAGCTGAAGGGGATTTCTTCACCCAGCGGATAATTAGGCTGTGAAGCCTATTGCTGGGCTGTTGCAGAGGCTAAACTGGGTATGAGTTCAAACACAACTAGTCAATTTAATAGCAAAAATTCACTAAGCAAATAAACACACAAATGCCACCTTTGACTCAGGAAAGCAGAGCTGCAGCTACTTGGGCACATGGAGAGTATTTCTGATGCTTCTGCATTCCTGTAACCTTCCCGATGGACCCTGCTGTCAGTCTCCAGTCACAACAGGTCCTTGCCTGGATGGGTTTTGTTTTACCTCTTCTGGCTAATTTTATGCTCTACCTGCAGCCTTTCTGCATAAAGCTCCATGACCACATGCTGAAATATGCCTTTACTCACTTGCATTACACCTGGGAGCAGAATAACCAAGCTCTAGGGAGGAAACATCCCCTCAGGCACTTTGGCCGTACATCAAAACGCAGATCATCTTCCCTGCTCAGAAACTTGACAGCTGAGAGCAGCACAAGGGGTGACCTGGTCTGTGCCCTGCGCTTCCCCAGAAGCAGCCCGGCAGTGGCAAAGACCTGCAGTACCCGATGGAGACGAACACTATAGCCACTGACAGAGAGAAGCAGGTTTGAGCCCAGGAGAGGAGAATGAGGTTCAGGAGGCTGTAGCATATGGGCTGGTGTTCTGAATCGTTCCTACCAATTTGTATAGCAAACCTGCAATTTCTGTGGTAGCCATGGAAACCAAGGTACTGGAGTACAATGAAACACATGTATGAATGCCGCTGCCACCACTGAGCGTACATCACTCAGTGTTTCTCGACAGGAAGGGCAAAAAGAGGGATACGTGTGTAATCACAGTTTAGTTGTGGCCACAGAAGTCTAGATCAGGCTGACTAGATACCAGACTGTAGCAGCTCTTCTGCTCTGACCAGGGAGTAGGATGGGTGCTGGGATGCAAGGCCAATGTCAAGGAAGACAACCTTGTCCACTCCAGAAGAAAAAACAAGGAATGAATGGGAGGAAACGTTCTCTGGTGAGCTGTATGAAAAAGAAATTTACCTCATTGTTGTCTCCCTTCACATTGCTGGTAATCTCCATGCCCATAAAAGTTTGCTTTCTGATGGTTTTTCAGTCAGTGAACTACCAAAGTCCATGGAGTCATCTCTACCTGGAGTGACAGGCAAAAAACGTCTTCCTGCCAGTCAATTTTCTTGCAAAAGAAATGTCTAGAAGATGGTGGAGGATTCTCATTCAATGTATCACATAAAGCTGTAAAGAACTGCAAACTACAGGCTCATCCTATAAAACATTTAAAAAACCCACATTATTTCCCCCAGATGAGTTCTCTGTAGATCACAGCTTTTGTCTGACCACTGCTATTCAGGCTGGTGTTACGCTTCTGCCTAGACACATCAGGTGTGTTGGGTTTTGAGTGGGCTGTGCTGCTTCTCCTTCACAGCTAAAACGCTGTGTGGCTGTAGCAGGAGGTATGCGCTTACTGATATCCGGGTTAGACATTTTAAACACTACTTGGAAGAGCAATGGTGGGAGGGAATTACATGAAAACAAGTTCCTAATTGTTGTTCCTTTTCTAGTTGAGGATCATGCAGTGTTCATGAGCAAATTAAAGTTAAGATTTTAGCAAAAGCACAGCCCCATTGCAAGTGTCCCATAATTTCTAAAGTGGAATAAATAATTTTCAGTTAATAACTTGGTTGCATTCTGCCTATGAAGCACATACAGATCACCCTGTCCTCGAATTATTCCTGGTCAATTAAACTTCACAAGTTCGACTTTACAAGCTGTGAATATTTGAAATTTGAGCTGCTGCTCAGGGGTGATATTGATTCTCTGCTGTCCCTGGTTGAGTGCACAAGCTTGTCTATGAACACTTACATTTAACGACTGAAAATTCATTTTCTACAAATACACAGGTGTAACTGAAATGTGTTTCCTTCATAAATTTTGGCTACTAAAATTAAATTACTTCAGTTAGACCTTAATTTGGTTTTATTTTGCACTACACGAGCACCTAGAGTCAAGTCCAGCCAAGATTAAGATTCTCTAGGTACTGCTGAAGCAGTCTGCATCTTGCAAATAAATGTCCTCAAGCTGCATAAACATTTCAGAAATGAAAATACCTTTATACCCAAAAGAAGTTGCAGAATTTTGGGATACCTGCATTTCTTCACATATTTTTTATGGCTACTGGATAGTCATAGAATGATTTTGCATACCTTGGGAGACTAACAAATTACAACATGACACAAACTCTATTCACAAAAGTCTGTTACGCAGTGTTCAATAGCAATTCAAGCCTCTGTATAAGCAGTCTCAGCCCTCAGAAATAAGAATAATATTTTGTTATTTCAGGTAACAACTTAGGCATTTTAAATAGAAAATATGAGCTCAAAAGAACCGCAGCTGACAAAACTGGGTGTCTGTGATATTCAGTGAGTACTTCTGTAGTGAGGCTATAAAAATGCGAAGCAGATTAACTAATGAGAATAGGAAAACAACACACGTGGGGTCAGTGGTACATGGTTGCAGCATTAGGAGACCTCTCGGGCTTGTAGCCTGCAGGCTGGACATGCAGCATCTCAGAAAAGCACCGAGCTGGTCCAAGCGCGGGTGAGCAGCTCGGCATTGATTTACTGCTTGCAGAGACTGAGACACAGCTCGTGTCACATCTCCTGGACATGCAATCTCAGTAGAAGACTGGAGGCCCAAAGTGTCTCTCCTGGATTTTCTGGAAGAAGTGTCCCTCTCTGGGGACCAGGCACAGAATTTCAGGGTACAGATGCAGGCAGGAGCCATGAGCACCACAGCGTGCCCTGCTGTCACTCCTCTTCTACCAGGACTGTAGCCTTTCTCAGGCTGGAAATTTCTGCACTTGGAGTCAAATTCTGCAAACGATATTATGTACGATGGGAATGTGAGGTCTAGACTTACACTTTGTTTCTTCCCAACGTCTGTTCTTGAGCCTGACAGAAACAAAAACAATCTCTTGGCAGCATCTTCCAGTCAGATGTAAATCACAGCTTCCCCGTCATGGTTTTTTGGTAGTGCACATCTGAGCCCGGGATGGTCCCTGCGGAAGGGGAATCCTGATTCAGTTCTGATGTGCTGCTTTCCTCCTGCTTCCCAGTGCGCAGCTGACGTTGGCCTGTCCTCATACAAGCCCTGCAACTTCACTTGCATCTGTTTTGATTAAATTCACTAGATAGCCAAAACTTTTCTACCTTTTGAAAGTTATTGCCTCCCAATAACCTAATAAAAGAAACATCTAGAAACCTGTAGAAGTTTATATATGTCCTATTTGATTTACTGTATGAGGGGAAGAAGAACAGGACTGAAACAATATGGAAGATTGGAAATAAATACATGGTTCAAACTTGAGAGCTGCAATACCCTGCTGTTAACGCCATGTCTGAGCAGTATTAATGCTGCAGTGGCTCTGTGATAAATGAGATTAATACAAATTTTGTATTCATTAGCATCTCCTATCTCTTTTCCTCTAAATCATGTAGGACAGCATAGCTCACCACACCCTCATCTACATGGAAACACTAAGCAGCCTCTTTATTGTGCACAGTCATCCGTGTGCATTTAATGCTACATCCAAATTGTTCAATCCTGGCCTCTGTAGTGATTAAGCAAACCAAGTTTGCAGGACTGGCTGCTCTGTTATGAATGAGACACCAGCTCAGAAGTGCTCACTACACTCGATCTGCAGGGTAGGGACGTGCAACTCCTGACAGCAAACAGAGCTGCAAAGGGGATTGCTGCAGGAAAACGCGTTCTGGCACTCTTTGAGAACTAGATTAGGAGACACTGAACTGTACAATCCTGTGCGTGTGCACACACATCTGTGCTGTAAATACAGGTTGAGTTTCAAACGGAACTTTCTATAGTTAGTGACATCTCCAGTCCTTACCTCTGTCCTTACCTCCTGATTAATTACAATTATTTTTCAATAGTTCTCAGTAAGGGAAGCTTTAGCAACAATTTGGGCCTTTAGTCTTTCATCAGTCTTCCCTAAATTCACTTGTTTTTCAGATTCGCTCAGCCCTGCAGTTACTGTGCACTCTGAAAGCCCATAAAATCTTGCATAGGTTCCCACAAATGTGATCTTTGCGATGTTTTTCTCTCCTCTATCCTGATATTAAAGATGCTCTACTTTTAAATATTTTCCCTGTTTGGTCTGGGAATTGTCAGGCTAACCTCCTGACTGCTTCACTCTTACTTGCTTATCTTTTAGTTTTCCACTTGAATGAGAAGCTTTTGCACATACCAATGCAAGGAATAAAGATAGGAAAAGTAGTTAAACTTGAATTAAAAAAAATATTGTAGTACATTGCCTGCAGTGAGCTACTATTCCAATATAGCTAGGCTTGCAAAGCTGTGCAGTAAGACGCCAGCAGCACGTTCCAGCTTCACATGTGAGTAGGAAAATGCTTTACTCAGAGGTTCCCACTTAACTTCACAGCTTGAAGGACTCTTTCCCTCTTTCATTCAAGTACAACTGCAACCTTCTAATCTGCACTGTGACAGGTTCTGGTATTTGTAGTCATCAGGATTAAAATATTTCTGAGCTTTTTTCCTAGCTCATAAGCAGGTTATTTGCTAATGTGTGGGACAAATAAGCTGATAATATATATTCTTTGGACACCAGCAACAGAGTTTTGGAAAAAATCTGTGCAGCAATAAGGTTGACAATAACAGTGGCTTTGCTGTATTAATACCTGAACTGTTCTGAAGTGTGGTAGAGATTCAGTTAAAGCAAAGCATCATGTGATATGAGCAAAGTAAAACTAATATATCTCAGAAATTGAAACCATATAATATTTTTATGCAAAAAGTAATTAACTTCTGGTACCTTCATCTTCAAATCCGGAGTTTGAAACCCCAATGGGCTCAATTTTGAAGTGCAGATCAACTGCCCATAGCAAAATCACTTTAATATGTCATAGGTTGGGAACTTAAAGCCAACAGATACTTTGCAGAAGCTAATCAATAAAGCTATACCAACCTTTTGACCAAGAAGAAATTATTCTAGCTGAGAGATCAACTTGTATCTTTCTTCCCATGAAGAGCTGGCGATTTTATGTAAGTGCAACATGAAGAGATAGATTCCCTGCAACTGAAAGAAAAGGAGTTAAGATTTTGTAACACTGGGATAACTCTACGAAGAACTTCTATAAAATCCACCAAATAAACTCTAGCCAGAAATTAGCAATGAAAGAGGAGATGTGACAGATGGTGGTGCTCATGGAGTAACGGGGTCCTATTTACATTTTCTCCTACTGAAACAAAGCATCCAACAATAAAAAAGGAGGCTTCTGGCAATGAATTTGGAAACTTCTTAGAATAATCTGTTTAATACTGGAGATATAGAAGAATTATTTCCAAACTGGGGTTTGACATTTACACTGGCAAGAATAATATCTCTGGTAGTACTAGGGAGCTTGAAGATACAAGAGCTGTTAATATTTCCATTTCAGTACCTAAACTTGTCATCAACTGAGGGTAAAGAAATCTGTTCCTCCATGGCATCACATCACACTCAATTAAACAAATTAGGGGAGGGACACAAGGGGAAAAGAAATGGGGAGGGGACAGGGAACGAATTCTTTTTTTTCCCTGAGGCTATCCATCACTGGTTACAGTTAGCAACAAAAAATCAAATTAGTTGCACCAGTGGTCTGCTCAAACCTGACAATTTCTGTATTTCTAGTTTAAATTAGAGTAGAATCAATGGAAGTTTTACGAAGATAAGTTAAAGGCAAAGCTTACAACACACAGTGTTCAATGTGCCTGCCAAGGCAAGGTTTAGCCTTACAGGAGTCATTAAGGTTAATTCGATCTATACCGATGTGACAGTAAGATGCTCTGTTTTCATTACACCAGAAAGAAGCTCTGATTCACTGTGGTTACGGCTAATTGACAGTTTCCAAATCACACAGTAGTAATTGTTTACAGTTGTAGAAAGAGAGTATATTGTTTTCACTGCTGCTTTACTTGATACATTTATCCATTTAATCCCTCTCACTTAATTTTCTTTGATATGTGGAAATAAGAAATGATTTAATTCTAATATCTTTTGACATTTACTCTTCAGCTAAGAAACTGCTTTGCTTTGCAGCCAGGAATTCAGGTCAGGGGAAGAGCCTGAACACAACTGCTTCTTCCTTCTGAGAATGACCATCTAGACCAGCTCACGCAGCTCCTTGATTTAGGTTGTACAAATCAAAATAATGTTCATGGCTTCAGAAAGTTGGAAGATGCATTCGGAGTGCAACAAGTTTTTTTCCTAACAAAAGCAAAATGCATACTCAGCCTGCTGCACATCTGATTCACGTCTACTACCTCTTTGTCCTGTTCTTCAGCTACTTGCTTGTAGCAGCCGCTATTTTGTGTGCTAGCGTCCTCTGTTGTTCTCCTTGGAAGAAGTCTGGTACTCTGTTGCCATACATACAGATGAGCTACTTCAGGGCAGCTCTTTGTGTGGGTCCAGACCGATACAGGACTTGGAGGAGGCGCTGGGTGAGTTGGGGAAAGAACGGCAGCTGAGACAGCCCCAAGATCCAGCATGGCTGAGGTATGAGGTATGGCTTGAGAAACCCCTGGGAACCAGCCCCGCTTCCACGCAGGGTATGGATCTGGGGTGATCAGCAGCCTCAGTGGCTTCATCCAGTCATCCATTGCAGTTGTAGCACGGTAGCTCCAGGAACGTACCAAGGCAATGCAGTTTGAGTAGGTCTCGAAGCAAACTTCAAAAACCAGCAGTTTAGGCACCATTCTCCTCAAGACTCCCTTCTGCCAGGCTCACACAGGACATGTTACAACACAGTCCTAGTTAGAGCAGCTTTCCATGCAGAGCAGAGAAGTTCTTTCAAAGGACTATGCCATTTGGAAAGTTTTCACAGACAGGCCCATCCTAATGGATTGACAGAGCTGGTTATTTAAATGCCCTACTCCATGCCATGGAGGTTTTCTAATCTGATCTGGAGAGCCTGCTGACAGCACTTTGTTGATAAGAGATAGCTCATAAGGGCGCTCTGTTTCAGGGACTTCAAATAGGTACACACAGCACATGCTTAACGAAGTTCATTTTCCGCAGGGGAAGCGCAGGAACTTTCAAAAAAATATATAGGAGTTATCATCTAGAGAGTCCAATATGTTTATTTAACTAGCATAAAATCAAATTCTCATATGAAATATAATGAATTTTGCATGAACTAAATGAAAAGCAAACATGTTATAAGCTGCCAAGTGAACCTGAATGCTCCATGGTTTGTAAAACTGACCATATTGATATTTGATGGTGGTGATCACAAATTCTGACTCACGTTTTGACATCGAGCAATGCTGTGATGCTTTAGGATGGATAAGACTGTGATCGACCATGTCTCCTAATTCGCTTAGCACATTTTATGAACTTGGAAATTAATTCAGGAAATTGGCTATTGAGGAAGGCACCATGTGATGCTAAACCTGCTGAATCAGGTATTTCACGCTGTAGTAATAGAGTCGGCTATTTCTAAATTAAAAAACAAAGGGGTAAAATCAAATGCATACAGTCACGTCTGTTAGCGTCCAATATTAAAAATAAATTGTCAGATACTGGAAGGTAAAAGACTAACACAGTCACAGGGTCCAGCCACTAAATCCAGTGAGAGCTGCTGAAAAAGATGATTCATTTGGGGGAAGGCACTAGATTTCATGGGCTCAATTCTTCAAAAGGTCATCCCAGAGGGTGTTTCAGTAGCAATCATGATGGCACTGAAGTAGTTAAGTGAACCAGTGCTGAAGGACAAAGTTAATTCTGCTTCTAAGTCCATGAGTTAAGGTGTTGCCTGTTTGCACAAGAGATCTCTGAAGCATCTGTACACTTACTTCAGCTATTGCTTTATGAATCCTGCAATCTTCTCTCCACGTGAGGCTGCAAACCTCTGTAAGACACTGTCTTTCCCTACACATGTGAGTTCAGCAACTTCTCCTCTCCTAGAGCCAGTGATGGGGTTTGCCAAGGAAATTCAGCTCTCTTAAAGCACAGGATTGCTTCTTCCAAACACAGGCATTTTCAGAGAATCTGTTTTAAGGCAGCAATGGAGATGGTTGTGAGTCCAAATAATTTCAGTCCCCGCCCCGGCCACCCAATCAACATCTTGTGGCCACATTCCTGCAGCTGCAGCCTCAGACTGCCCCTGTCCCTTGCCAAGGCTGTCCTTTAATGCTGGGGTATTTGTCTGTAATTTAGGACCCCTGAATTAATTACTCTTTCAGAAGGCTCTAATGTATGAAACTTTAAAAAGTGCAAACCCACTCAGTCTCAGCACCCAGGACTGACGATAACTTCCTTCCTCTGACCACGGTTGTCACACAGTCTCTTGTTTTACTCACTTAGCAAAGAACATGGTAACTGATGCAGCCTTTGAGTCTTCAACCACATCACATCTCTCAGCCTAATCACGTAGGACTCCTGAAAGCTTAAGGCAGCAGCCACTGAAAAATATGAGAAAAACAGTTCTTTATCAGCCAAGAGAGCAAGTACCTAAGGACTCCTGTCCATTGCTGCCTGCAGTTACAGAACTTGCTCTGCTCTCAGATGAAGAGTTTTCCATGGACAACCTGCCAGGTCCCTTCTCACACACGCTGGTTGTGCGCTGAGGGCACTGCTGATGCTTTTGCTCAACAGCATTGGACTTTACATATCGAGCTGGTTGTAGCTGACACAAACATGACTGGATGGACTATCCCAGGAAGTGCTACCTCAGATATGCATTTGCTGGGTTTTTTGTTTTACTGTTAGCAAATGAAAAGAAGCAGAAAAACTCCTTCTCATAGCACTTCGCTTTTACTCACCCGAAGGAGAGGAGGCATCCCCATGGTGTGCTACCCAAGTCCGCTCATGCAACAGCAGACAGCAAAGCAGACAGGGTGCAATGGTTCATCTGTGCATCCTCCTTTGGCCACACGGCACCTTCCACCATCCTTTCTTTTGGCATCTTCAGCCTAGCAGTGTCTTGAGTCTGTGCAGTTAGTTACTGACACAGAGGGGCTGCTGGAGCCGTTATAGGACTGTTAGCGCTACTGAAAAACAAAGTAATTCACATAAATGATTAATGAAGAAGGCACTAAACAGACATACCTGAAGTATTATTCCTAGACCTCACATCACAGCCTGGTCTGAGAATTATGTCAGACTTTCAGTTTAACTGAAACACTGTAGGAGGTTTGCATGTTTGTGCAAAAGCATTCTCCTGGGATTACTCAGTCTTGCATTATGATGCTGTCCTGAGCAGACAATTTTGAAAGATATTTGATACTGTCAGGTTGTCTTTTGTCTATAAAGTTTTATTGTTATGTAATGGAAGCATTTGTTTGCCCTTCCCTAACACGTTTTCCTTCCTGCTCCAATTTGGTTAATTGAATGTGATTTTATTTGTGGCTGTTTTTAAAACATCAACAAAATATTTGATATCTGTCAGCAAAACTCTGACTGTTCTCATAAATCAATGTTTCTGTGACATACTACCTGTGACAACTTCAACTTCTCTGCCTTGCTAAGGTTCCAGGTAAAAGCTACACATTTACAGAAGCTTTGGGGGTCTTTGATATTGACCCACAATGAAATACAGCCATCTGGTGGTAATTAGACCTATCAATAACTACTGCGGCTGAGTTAACTGGGAAGCTGTAAACAGAGACCTGTAAATGCAAAGCATGGTGTAGTTGTACTGGCTCCACAGAGGCCTGTGAGCAGCAGAACTCCCCTGTCAAGAATTGGCTGTTTAATTAGGTTCAGCGCCTGGCTGACCGGCAGGGGCTGCTCCCAGAGCTCTGCAGTGTCCCTAGTCCCTCCGTGGTGTCCAAGACCCTCAGCCTTCTAACTGTAATCACAGTGATACTATAATCATTAAAAAAAAAAAAAAAAAAAGCCTATCAGGATGCTCTGGCACACTGAGGAGACTCTGCTGTAGCTTCACAGCTTTGGAGGACTCCCCAGCACGATGGATCCTCCAGGGAGCAGTTAGAACAGCTGGAACACAGCTGTTTGCAAACAGCGGAGCTGTGTTAACTGCCTGCGCACAGCTGGGAGCCAGGGGCACCGGAGCCTCCGTACAGCTGCACGCACGGGGCAGCTGAGCACAACAAACTGCCCTGCGCTGTGTGTCTGACACCAGCTGCCCAGTGCCACTGTCCCAAACCCGCTGGGGGGCTGGAGGAGGTGACAATGGGTACAGAGCTTGGGTAGGGCTGTGCTGCTTGCAGGGGCTAAGGTGTGTTCTTCTAAAGCTGGGATGAACAGGACAAAGCCCGACAGGTCTGGATTTTGAGGGCATGTCTTGAGTCAGAGCGAAACAACGGAAAACCAAAATTCAGACTCTTCTCATGTTTCCTCCCACCATGGAAAGGGAAGCTCCCAGCAGGGGCAGCCTCAAGGTCCTAGCATCAGAAGGAGGGGTGAAAACACCAGTCCAAATTGTGATTTACTGAGGTTTGAAACACAGCTTTGAGCTGAATACTCAAAGTACAAAAACTAAAGCCCTGGCCAAACTCTGCACCTTTAAGTCACCTTTAACAGAGTGATTCTGTTCGTGGTTAAACAAACGTGCTGGCAAAGCAAATCGTTGCAGATTTTCATACCGTTTTGCCATCTACTCAGCAGTCCAATGCTCAGATAAAATCAAGAGAGAAACAGTCCATGCTTTGCAGGGTTCACCATATTCTCCTCCAACGACTTTTATTTCTCAGGCCTGAGATTTGTTAACCTTGTGTTGCTCAACATATATGTGAGACCTGCAGTGGCTGCTATAGCTGAGCTGAGCATTTCGGCAGCTCATCCTCCTCCCAAACCACGTAAAACTTTTCAAGCTCGAGCAATTTTCAAACTTCATCTCAGGTCTAGCTAAACACAATGTGTCACATTCTCATTTTGACACCAGCAGATGCCTAGCCCTGATATACTATGAGATGAAACTGTTTTCCTGAGTAGAGTTTCACTCTGAATTTTTGCAGGTGGAGACCCAAGTATATTTTCACACAGTGGAAACTAAATAAGTTGGAGTCTTAAGGGTGAGTCTGCTGGGTTTTACACAGCTCCAGTGTGCCTTGATGTTTAATGCTTTCACTGTCATTATTCAAATGAACTTGTGCTGCAAATTCCAGCTAATCCAATGCAAATGCAGTGTATATTCATGGACCATCTCTCACCTTTATAAGCAAAACACAGACTACAGGGACTTTCGTAACTTTGGGCAAAAAGTGTGTATGAAAGGCTGCAGCAAAGAGCACCCACCATTGAAGAGGCCTCATTGGCAACATCTATGATCTGATCTGCCTCAAACACAAACCAGCAATGTGAGCTGGGCACTGCAAGCACTGTCTACCCATGAGAAAGAGCAAAGCTCCTTCTTGTGTGAAGCCCTTTTAGAAATCCTTTTCGATTCAGTCCTCTAGGAAGTGAGAACCTTTAAGACAATTTGTTTACGCTGCTTTGTCAGCAAGACTCTCGGTGTAGTTACGGACAGTTCAACTTTCAATCAATAAAATAAGAGTAAGACTTGCTCATCTTCGAAAAAGAAGAAACTCAAGAGCAAATCTTACTGTATTCAACTAAACAAAGGTATTTGTGTTGGATCTCATGTAATACCACCAGTAACAACTAACAGCAGAGAAATACAAGAGATGAGGATTTTTATAATTTCTTAAGCAGTGGTTTCTAACGCACTGATACTTGTGTTGGCAAATTCTTTAACAAGCTGAGAAAAAAGATGAATAAAACTCCACACTGACAACTGAGACACCAGTGTAAGTACAATTTGGCTGATGGGAGTTTGCAAGGATACATCATGCATCTAACACATGGTCTATATGCCTCCACATGCATGTGAGGAAAGGCTTTTGGGCTTTCTCACGGCACAGCTCAACTGTGCAGCCACAAAACACAGAGAGGAATGACCCAAACTGATACCACTTTTAAAGGAAAAGATGTATATACCGAAAGACAATCAGATAATCGATGTGAAAATGACCTCTACAGGACTTCAAATCAATGATCTGTACTCTTTTCCACTGGCCATGTTGACCATTATTTAAAACCCTCTCTCCCCTGAACATGCAGAGCCCACATAAGCTAAATACCTTTGCCTGTGTCCTCCTTCCCCTTCCAAAATACAGCCCACGGATTAATAATGGGCCATACAGCCCTTTATCCATGTAAAGGACAAGTTTACAGTAGCTTTAGGCCTAAAATACAGGTTTTGGAAAAACCTAGTGTCTTTTCATGAAATTCTGCAAAAAAACTGCTCACGTATTTGTGTCACCTCCTGAAAAGATCGGCCAAACCTGAAAATGCAGATAACTGGAGACTCTTCTCAGCCTGGAAAGCAGCAGCTACACACATGGGAGGCTCAGCTTCCTGGAAGATGAGACTCATGTCATGTTTACTTGACTTCACTGATGAGCTCCAGTCGTGCATCCCCAACACTCACACGGGTCTCGCTAGTGATGGTGATTGATTTGTTCCTGTTTTAAGGTTGGCTGAGATTTTTAAGACAAGAACGCAATAAAGAGAAAATATTTACATGCAAATACTTGTATTCATATATATATTTATATGTTTGTACAAGAGGAGTTCTTTCTTGTCTGAATTAAAAACCTCCTTGTAAACAGAAACAACACTGAATGTTATCATAATGAGAGAGAAATGCTTCAAAGGCAGGCTTACAAACAGTGTAAATTTATATTCAATACCTAAAAGACTATTTTTCCAGAGTTGGTGAAAAAGAAATCCCAGCTCCTTTAAATAAAAGATTTAAACCATTCCTCATCAGAAAAGCTGCACTAAAAAACATTCAGCCTAAGTATCATTAAAATCTAGCATTTTTGTTTTGACCCTTGCTATCTAACTGCTAAGTAATGCTTGCAGATTAATACCCACCATAAATGCGAGAGTGTCCTATAGGTCTGCGGGTAGCTAATACCCCATATGTGCATTTTTCCTCTCCTCTGCAGCCCTCTCTCTTTGAACACAGTTTTTGTTATTGCTCTGTGAGCATTTTGCACCACAGCATTGGCATACACGTGTTCTCTGAGCTTGGTGTGGCCACGCTCATTATATTAAAACCCTTACAATTTACAAAGTGTTTGGATTCATTTGGTCTATCCACTTTTGCTGCCCAACAAAAGAGCCAAAATGAATGAATCAATTTTTAAAACAAATAGGACTTGACAGCAGAGACACAGATTTGTGTGAATGGCAAAAGGTGCCTAATTAAGAGCTCTAGGGATGACGAGGCTTTCATTTCTCTAATGAAAAGGAGCTTTGTGAGCTTCCAAGTGTTATCCAGCTCCAGCAGAATGGATCTCTTCTCCAGGGAGAAAAACACAACTCATTTTTCATGCCTCCGCTTAGTTACTGTTACACATTTTGTCTTCTACATGAAACTTGTGTCAAAGCTTTCAGGTGACCATCAGTTTCCAAATGCTGCAACAGATCTCTGGAAACGATGTTTTCACTTCATGAAAATGTGACCATTTCTAGAATCAAACTTACTCACCATGTTCCCCAAGAATCTGCCTAAAACACCTGATATTTTCTCTCCAATCAAGTAAAATATCCCAGTTTTGTGCTGTGTGTTCCAGTCATGACGGCAACACCATGGCTGGATATAAATAAACTGCGTAGCTCAGTACACTGGTCTCCCTATTGTCATCTGTAATAAAAATAAGCAGAACATGAAATAAAAGGTTAATAGGCAGGATGGTATCAAGTATGGCACTGCTATTAGGAAACCAGCTAGGAGGTGGCTCTGACCAACAACAAAGCTTGCTCTGAACACTGCCGCTCATTTGGAGTCCCCCAAGGGGAAAGGCGGGTGTTTCCACATGTGATTACTCCTTGTGCAATTAATCTGGGCTTGCTTAATCCTCACCCACAGTGCACTACATGAATCTGCTTTAAAAGTGTGTTTGAGTATTTCAGAGGGTGCTAAAACTGAAGAAAGAACCTTTAAAGCAGTAGATTTAATTTTAATGTTTTTAAATAAAGAAACAGGCCCTTATGTAAACTGGGGAGGACTCAGGGCTGTTCTGGCCCACAGTCGCACCACTGTGCAGCAGCAGTTACAGTGTTTGTGTGGGGCCTGGGGCAGGCGCCAGGAAGAAGCCAAGCTGCTGGGTTTCCATCGTCTTTGCAGTACTTATAAAGTTTTCAGAAATTGTAATAACACCAGCATCCAAACTGAGCCCATGGTTTGCAGAAAGAATTTAGTTGTACTGTTGCATGAACAACAGAACCCTGGGGGCAATCTTATTTACAGCCCCTGGATGAGGGTGGACTGCTTCTCAGCCCAAGAGAGTGCTTTGAAGTGCCTTCCTCAAGTTATTCATAGTCTTCTAACTGAAGTTGTTTGTTAAACCTCCATCATTTCTCATGATACTCCGTGTTCTCAATTATTTCGCTTTAAAATGAGATTAGTTCAAAACAGTGAGACATTAGTGTCTTAAAGATTCCTTGGCCCACACTCGGTGAGGTGACTCCGGCACTGGTTTACTGCAGTCCATGCAGGTGAGCAAAACTGGGCATCTTGTCCATTGTAGCCAACAGGAAAGGTGGCCCACACCTAATGCCACCTCCTACGTCTCTATAGGCATTAGGGAATCTGAATCAGTAAGCACAGCATCATGTTTGTGCTTTAAGTCTGCCTTTATTAATGACTTAAGAGAGAAACGTCTCAGTTGTGCCTAAGGTTGAGAAGCAAAGAATAAAATCAAATGGGGGAAAAAAGCATTTCCCCCATATTGAAGCATCACAGCTGCTGAGGCTGCAAACCCAAGCACAAGCTCAATGAAAGAGTACAAATGAAATCTCCATGAGGGTCGGTGCACAACGGTGGATGCTCTGCATCCACATAGGAGCAAACCAGCAAATTCTCAAAGATGCTTTCCTCTGAGAGTTCAGTGCACAGAGAACGGAGCATAGCTTGGTACCCACCTACTTATAAACTATTAGACGTAATGAACTTAAACACAGAATCTCATTTTTCCTGGCAAACAAAAAGGAAAATCGTTTTCACTAAACTGGCTTAAGTGAAACATTGCCACCAGCAATCCAATTTAGGACCTTGCACTTCTTTTTTTTTTAGTTTGTAGCCTTACAAATGCACCCATTCACTTAGGCTAACTGTCTGGTGAGCAGGACTGCTTATTTCAGTGGCAGTATTTAAAGCTCAGTGGGGAAACTTCATTTTTCTTTCCATTTTCTCCAAAATAAAAACATTCAGATGGGTGGAAATTTTATAAGATGGAAGACAACAGACAGATTTGCTTTCTCAACTATATATATATATATGCACACACCACAGGTACCAAAAAACAAAGGAACCTGCCATTCTTCATGTGTAAGTTTGTCCATAACTGAATGGGAATAACAACAAATTAACTATATGCCCCCCCAAATTTATAAAGATTAAGATTTGCTGGTTTGTAAGCTCAAGTTATAGCATCCATTAGGCTGAGGGTAAATAAAGTACAGAACTGTATTTCTAAAATACAGCATGACAACTGATGTTCAAAACCTTCCAAAAATTAGATATATTTGAGGATCTCAGTAAATATGTACACAGTTTGAAATTTATTAGGAAAAAATACACCAACCTGACTTCCAGGACTACGTCTCTTACAGATACTACCACAATGTCTTGGTTCTGGAATGTAGTCTGCAAAACAAGAATCACAGCCAGATTTTCATCTATATATGTAAATACTTGTACTTTTAAGTAGTGATTTGGAATTTTCATAAAAACCTCCAAAGTAAAAAAAACTGTAATCATATTAAATAGTATTATCCAAACTATCTTCATGCCGTGCTCAGAACACCAAAACCAAATTTAATTTGAAATACATCTTGAAAATTTTCAAAGTGGACTGAATGTTAAACACAAACACTTAAAAAGCTTGATTATGCTGCAAAGTATTAGACTTGAGAGCAAGTGAAGCAACAGTCCATTGGGAAAAACGGACAGCAGCCTCAACGTGCTCCTTTCAGGTTTCGTTATAACGATGAATCTCCATTTGCGCTATCTGGAGAGCTTGGTGAGACCTGCCAGCTTTTCAACGCTCACATTGGTTAATTTATGGTTTTGCACAGAACAGATATTTTTGCATTCTTTGGCAAACAAGTGAGTCTCATTTCAGTAGTAATGACTGAATTAATGATTTCTCAGGTTGACTTAAATTAAAATCCCTGAGTTCTGTTTTGATTTTCAAAGGATTTTTTTCATTAGTAACTCCAAAGTTTGTAAACACTGTTTTTTAAAACCATACAAACCAGTCAGACCTTTTCTTCTAGAATTCCTGTGCATCCTACCATCACATCAACCTTCTTAGTCCCATTCTGATTTTGCTTAAGTTATAATAAACATGAAAACAATGGCATCAAAGGGAGGCAGAAGTTTAACTTTTAAGCCTGAGGAGCTCTGGCTGCATTCTGTGAACAACGCATGGCAAAGTATGACTTGTGTCTATGAAGTAACCAGAATCTTTTAAACCTGTAAACAATAAGCTTTAAAAAAGGAAAAGAAACCCCCTAGCTCACAGATCGTATAGGCAGGGGCTAGGAGATACTCCCAGAGAAAAAAAGAAGGGCCAAAGAGAAAAATAAAAAGGAGTGTAAAAATAAACTATTCAGCATCTTCCAGTATCACAGTGTTTACCTCAGGCTCAGCAGGAGTCTTGGGCCAAAACTAACAGAGAAAAGGCATAGGACTTATTTTTATCTGAAGTGTTTTTCTTTTTTCTTGCTTCTTCCCTTATACAAGCTTTTGTGGATTTAATAGCACAAAAAGTGTGCAAAAGGCTGAAGAAAAATAGTTACTGTTTATTCGCTTCTGACAGAAATTAAGGACTATGGCCTTGCCTACAAGGGCAGCATTTTCTTTGATTTTTGTATCCACACCCATTTAAACAATCAGCTTTCCAAACAATATTTCACAAAGTTACAGGCAGTGAGTAATGCTGTAATAAAAGGAGCGATTTTTAAACATTTGGCAGACTTTCATTTTCTGCCCGGATCGCCAGCAGAGCAGCGGACGTTGCTGACATGTCTGTGAGAGCCGCTTCCTTGAGGGAGCGTTTCAGCCCCCGCGGCTGCTGAGCCTGCCTATCCTCCTTATTCCTGATGGATAACACTTCCCCTTTGTTTACTTTCAGAGTGAAAAAAATGTTGTAACATCGTAAGTTTGGGACTAGATTGTTGTGCAAATTATTCCTGGTCTATGCATTATGCATCGGGTGTTGTAGTGGTAAAAAAAAGAGTAGCTTGTACTATCATCTTTGCCTCATGCAGACATTTAATCCATACACAACCTTATACAAGGGGCACTTAGAGTCTAGCTGCTCGTGTGAATAAAATACAGGGGGAGGTACCGCAACACGCACTGCCCTGCCCTAGGGCAACCTGTTTTGGGCTCTTTCTTTCCAGCTTGAGTTGGCTCAGCTCACGATGGCACCATCCCACTGCACCAGGTCAGGCGTCCGCAGTTTGGCCCAAATCCCAACTCAGCTGTCAGTCTGGCTGCAACCCTGTGCAGCAAACACCTTCCAAATAGTTCGCATCAATCTGAGGGCAGCAGCGGAGCTTCCTGCATGTAATCCTGAGCAATTAGTCATCTTTCAGAACCTTCCTTGAAGCTGGGCACAGACTGTGGCATTCGGAGAACATTCCACAGCCTTGCGTGCAGATGTAGCTATTGGGCATCCAGGGGGTCTGAGCGTCTAGAGCCACCATCCACTTGGCTCAGGGAGTGTGACATGAAATCGTCTTTCATCTGTGTGTTATGCTGAGCTTTATTTCAGCGTTCAGTTGAAGGAACTCTTGTTAAAATGGACAGCAAAAGTGCTTTTTCTTTACTTGTTCCCTTCCAAGTATCTTTTACCAAGTACGGTTACACAGAGTGCTGCAGGTAACCAAGAGCAGCAGTTGGAATTTCCCTTGAATGCATAAAAGCAGCGATGGAGGAAGTAGCTAATCATGATAGCAAACAGACCGTATTGTCAGGGGAAACAAATCTTTCGGAAGTTTCTAAAGCAGTATTTCATGAGGCGTAGTCCTCATTTACTCCTTGCACTTCTGGCCTGCTGGGTCAGAACATAAAGCTTCCTTCAGCTCTCACAAAAACATTTAAGCCTTTATTAAAACCCAAACCCCAAAGTTGAAGGCTTTTTCTTTTTCTCAGGAACTGCCATTTC
The DNA here is from genome assembly GCA_013399365.1 of Pampusana beccarii. Classification (NCBI taxonomy): domain Eukaryota; kingdom Metazoa; phylum Chordata; class Aves; order Columbiformes; family Columbidae; genus Pampusana; species Pampusana beccarii. The sequence continues at coordinate 893,287 of VWYH01007773.1, forward strand.
TTGTGGAAAGCAGAAGACACCCACGAAAGTTTGCATTTCACTAAGAACTCCCTTTCCCACTGGAAAGAGAGGGTGCAAGCTGAATTTAAGCAACGTTTTTGCCACGGCGCTCATTTGATCAAATATAAAGAGGCATCACTTGGGCTGTTTTTCTGTCAACAGGAAGAGTTGAAAAATGTTTTTTGTGGACATAGTCCTTTTTTTCTGGGTAGAATTTCTAACAGTACAAACCTCTTCTGAGTGCTTATCTGTTTAAAGGATGTGCAGGGCTGCCCAGTGCTAACAGACCCTAATCTGTTCAGCACAGTCCAATTTCTCAAATCTGAGGAAGCAATCAATTTTATGGTAAAATACCAGAGTGTAAAAGTCTGAGATTATGACACTTCATGCCTGTTCATGCTCTATTACTGGCAGAATGAAACAGTAAAAGCAAAAAAAACCCAACTTCTCTTACTGATCACCACTCTTACAAATCAGATCCAACATCTACTTACACAAGTCCAGCAGCACCAATTTCCAAATACATCTTAAGAACTAAATATTGTTTTTTTTCTTCTTTCTGTGCTAACTTTGTCTTCTGCGAACATGCACAAGAATTTTTCATGTCTTATTTCTAGCACTATAGCAAAAGCAATAGATACAGAGAGCAGAAAGCACCCCAAATGTAACCTCGGTTACGTAGGCTTAACAGCCCAAAGAGGATCTAACAGGAATAATTTAATCTCTTTGATCTAGTGATTAACCTTTGAATGTTGACAATGACTAGCAAATCTCATTAAAAACCAGTCATTCTTTAGGAATAGCAAGGATGGTGACAGCTTTTGCCTCTGGACCACCCCAAGGCACATGGCAATCCGGTAACTCCGCAGCTCTGGGATTCCTCCCTGTGCCAGTGTGAACACAAGCAGCTTTATTTGGCTGTGGGGATGGCTTCAGGAAACATGCACATGGCTCCGCTTTCTATAGCAGCACCCATAGCACTAAAAGAGTTTTGTTTGTACAGTGCGAACATCTTTCTGTATAGATGAAGCAGTCCTCGGCTACCAAGTTGGCGACTCGAAGCTATGGGGCATTGCAAAGGGTTGGGAGAAAGGGGAGGGAGTTGTTCCAACAGAGCGGCACTGTGTGAGGCTGGCAGCCTGCAAGAGCCAGGGACGACCTGAGGATAAACACAGCCGTCAGGAGAATTCACAGTCCTTAGGGGCAAGAGGTAGTGAAAATTATTCACCACCTATTAACAGTGTGTGTTTATATGAACACATATAGACACACACCTCTGAAACCCAGCGCTTCCAGCTTCACACCCAAGCACACATCTTGGTGATTAGTGAAGGGACCAGTCACAGGAGATTGTTGGTCTGTTCATGCTCCAGTTCCAGCAGCGCTGGTGTCCCGTCCTGGGTGGGCCTGGCTCGTTGTTTCTCTCACTATAGAAGCAGGAGACCTTTTAGAAAATGGCCGTTCATTCAGCTCTAGGTTTGCTCAGCTCCTACTGCAGCAGAATATCGCCCCAGCCCCGACTGCTGCACGGTCTGGGGATACAGATACAAGCAGGGACAGAGCCATTGCAGTGCTCACCAGAATTCACATTTCTAGTGCAGGAAGAATTATGGACTACTTTTCATACAGAAGTCAAACTAAGTATGCAGTTCTGAATAACTTGATTTTGTATTTAAATAAACTAGCATTCTCTCTGCCAGCGATTCCCTCTTCTCCAATATAATGTAAATAACACTTTATACATTTCATTTTTTATGGTCTCCCTGATTGTATCTTACACTTTCCTTCAACAGCGAAAATTATTCATAAATAATAATACATTTTCCCAGTAAATGGAGAACATTTAGATTATTTTTCCCTCCACCTTTTCAAATACCTTTACATTGTGTGTCAATTACCCATTCAAATGGACTCCTGCTGCTGTAACAATTTTATTATTTTATTTCCTTGCACTTGTAAGACTCGGAGGGAAAGAAACCCAGCGCAAGGTACGGAGAGCCTGTGAACTCAGTCCTGCCAGTCACCAGTGAGAGCAAGAGACCTGTGCACGGACATCACACCAATACAGGCCCCTTCCCAGGGATTGCTGCGTGTACAAAGCAGCACAACTTTCAGAAATTACTTTATCGACGATTCCCACAGAGAAACTATCTCCTATCCGTGGGCCATTATTGTGAATAATTATGAAATTTCAGGCCACTCAGAGCAGCTCAGGCCTGGAAGAACTCTCTGTTCCCAACGTTCATGCGTACCATTCAGCAGTACAGTGACTAAATGTGTTCCCAGAGACACATGTCACACAGAGGCCCCCGGGAAACGTTGGGAGGCAGCTTCAGCACATGGACTTCGGTGCATGCAAACATCTCACAGTTGCATGCATTTTTTGTGCTAGAAAGCATAAAATTAACACAAAACTAGAAAGCACTGTGCTCTTAGCCCCCATCCCAGCAATCATTAGCTTCTTTAAGATGCTCTAACACCAACAGGCATTTTTCAATTTTAAGTGATCACAGATTTTCATATCAAGGTACATAACGTTTTAAGAAAGTCTTGTATTAGAGCATGATAATATGATAATAAACAAATTGTGCTGAAAGCTCCTGTGATCACTGCACGGAAACGCTTGCTTGATTACAAAAAGACAAACTTGAAAGCCAAAGCTTAACTGCTGTAGGCAGCACTGAAAAAGCCTGTAAGAGCCTGTAAAGATATATTAAAATGGTGTGGGAGACACCACGATACACCAGCCTCCCAGGCAAAACTGACAAGTGGCATTTACCTGGCAGTGGGACACTTGGTGACCTTACGGAATGCTCTGCTGAGTCCTTGTGAGCCTCAACTGACCAGCGCTCACGGAGCTGAGTCCCATCTAACAAATGGGGCCTCGACAGCATGTGGCAAAGCGTCAACGAAAAGAGCTTTTTCCTCTCCACCTGTTGCTGCAGCACCTCTCTGGCAGAACAGGTCCGGGGAAAAAAAAAAAAAAGAATGATTTTTTTAAAAAAAAGAAAAAAAGAGCTACGCTATTAGTGTAGCTATAGGGACATATATAAACCCAGCACAGAAAGGGGAGTATCTTTTGAAGCCTGTTGTTTCTTGCAGTACTGCCAAGAGCGGGGAATTGAAAGGACTGATCATACGTGGCCTTCCACAAAGAAACCCATCTCTTCCCCAGGCTGAGTGTCTTTCAAGGAAACCAAACATTTTCTACTGCCAATAATGAACTTATGGCTAATCAGAAGGGAACAAGAGAAAAGGCTTTTCAATCATGTGATAGTTAACCTGCACGCCTGTCACAGCCCAAACTGAGCGGTCTTTGTAGCTCAGAAACACTCCACAAACACACAGCAGCTGCAAGGGCAGAGCTGTGCTGGGGCACACAGGGCACGGGGTGGCTGGGGCAGGGGACAGGGCTGTGGCTCCTCTGGGGCAGGGGACACGGCTGCCAGGCTGCAGAGGGCCGACGATATGCTCAGAGCCAGAGGAGCGTGTGCCGGCTCCACGGGGTGCCTCCGTCCCAGCCTGCGCATTTATTCGCTGCCTTGGAGAATTTTCTGCCTAATTAACAAAGTGGGTAGGGGGTTTCTTTGTTTTCCAGACCTCCAGGTCACAGACCAAAAAAGCTTCCTTTGCTTCTCACCCTGACTCAATCTCTGTAATCGCTGCTATTCTCAGGAAACCTTTGGGCACATTATGATCATCTCCAAAGCTCTATTTATCCCCCAGCGCATAGTGGCTTTACCCTGAGATAGCTGTTTTCTCTGGCTGAATGGAGGAAATGTCTACACAACACGTGAATGTGTGCCGTGTGGCATGAGCACCCAAGTGATGTGGCCTGTGCACAGCGGCAGGACACACGCGGGAGCTTGCCGGATGCTACAGCTTGTGCTGAGGTCAGGGTCCACATGCAGCTGCTCCATGGGCTGGCAGGTTCCAAGCAATAGTGCAAACGCACTGGTTTTCTCCTGCATGCACATATCCTGAGACTGGCAAGCATCTTGGTTTGCAAAACTCTGTTTTGCAGCTCAAGCTCATGAATGTAAAGAAACCCACATTGGCTCTTAACGCCCTGCAAACCGCTGCTGAGGCCTCTGCAGTTTGCACCACAGGAGGGACTCAGAGCGTGTCACCAAACGGGCACTCGGGGTAGGGGGTCACTAAGCCAGTGGTGGTGTGGGAAGTGTTCGGTGCTGGCATTTCCCCTGGGGCAAAGGCACAATTATAAGAAGAAAGAAAGAAAAGACATTTGGAGCATTTACATCAGACAAGAGACAGACACTGAGGGCAGCAGCTTCTCGAAAAACGGCCACAGTGGGGCTGCAGCTGCTTGTACCTGACAGACCTAAAAGGACTAAAACCAGAAAGGCACAATGTCAAAAATGCCTGTGGAAGGTCACCACTCTGCTGGAACAACCGGGACCAGCTTCAGGTGCGGGAAGCTGCCTGATGTGCAGGGGTACAGGTCACCCCCTGTGGCTCTTCCACGTGGGCTCCCACAGGGAGCAGCACGACCGGCCCCTCCTGCCTCTGCTTGCGCTGGCGCCTGCTCCTTCAGGGGCCCTGCACACCCCTAAGCACTGAACAAGGCAAAGGGACCGAGGGGTTAAAACCACTCCAGCAGCAGCTGTGTTGGATAAAAGCGTGGAAGATGTTCTCACTTAGATAAGTGTAAATCAGAAATACCTCCACCAACACAGAGGCAGCGAAGTCTCTCCGGGTGAACAAGGCTGCAGTGAAGCTGACAACAATTAGGGCTCTTTCGCTATTTTTCTCCTCTGCTCCAGTTGTTTACCTCTGCCTCCCTGCCTGATCTCTGCTTTTGACATGTCAGCTAAAATGTATTTGTTCACAGTCTCATGAATCCTTTTTTTCAGAGCCTTCCTTGAAATGTTCAGATTTCAGCTGGTCACAGGGTTTTGCCTTTAGATTTGAAGCTCCTCAGGGCAGAGACAATGTCAAATCAGTGTGAGGCACTGTGCATACTAATAAGGCTATAGAAACAGTAACTGTACATATAGGTAACATATCTTTTCTACTTCTCATCCTTTAAGCATTTTGTAATCCACATTGCCAAGAATCAAGGTCAGAATGAACAGGGATGTCTTGATCCTTCCATTAGATTTTACAGCTAACAAAGTACTTTTTCTGGTGTGCTACAGCATATCCAGTTCAGGAACTGCCATACACTGTGCTCTGTAATCAAGAGATCTTTCTTGCCCTCTGCTGCGAATCTTAGATCACTGGCTTTGGTTGCTCACAATGTGCCACTCCATGGAAAGAGTTATTAGGATTCCATAAAAAGGTTGTTTTATTACGACTTCTGGCAGTGGCCCATATATACCAATCACCTCAATACAGGATTTTTGGCAGGTATTTATGCTTAATTCCGTATTTAAATAGCAATTTTATTAAGAATCCACATGTAATTTCTTGACATTTCACTATATCATAATTGGATTTGAACAGACACCTGCTCCTCTGCACCGGGTGCCACACTCCTGGGCTCAGTGCAGGCACATGGGACAACAGCACCCGGCACCCAGATACCACAGCCTCCTACTCCAAAGGTTGGAGAGCGGGATGTTATCAGTGGGGCTACATGAAGTACATCCCAAAATGACATCTGAATGCTTCCTGATTTAGAGACAGGCAGCCAAAGACCATGTTGTTCAGACGCCGTCCTGCCTCCCAGAAAGCAGACCTTGAGCAAGACCTTGTGCTGCTGAGCTGACCTTTCCTGGCCCCCTGAGTTCCTCCTCCCAATTTCAAATGTTGGTGCTTTAATGTCAGCATCTAACACAAGCCAACAGTTCAAAGGTGAAAAGCATTTTACAACAGAATGAAAATCATAACGGTGTTCAGAAGGCTCAAAATGACTCATTTCCCAAGGGGAAATTATTGGTATTCTCTCTTCAGCAACTCTGCTGGTGTCAGTGCTGTTAAAATGAGGGAGTGGGAAGACAGATAAACAAGAAAGTCTTAGCAAATATGTTCTAACTAGTGGTTATCTCTGCACTTAATAATTAGGGTAGTAATTAAGAGGGTAAGTAACACACTAGCTATTACCTTCTAGTAATTAGTGCTTTTTCTCTAGATAATAACAAGCCAAAAAGAAAATAAAAAGACCCGAATCCATTTTGCCATTCACCCTGTCCACAGCATGAAAACCTATTCCACATAGTAATACCAAGCATTAACACCACAAAGCCATACTTTAGATTTTGCAGCATCTCGTCGCTCAGCATTTCAACGTGTATTTTTTTTACAGACACAGACTGGACCTTGATGACGTCTAACAGGATTACCATTATACACGCTAAAGTCGACTCCTTAAACCACCCAGCCTTAACTCTGGCACGACCAGGTAGCCTAGACGTGCTTGCACACACAGATGATGCAGAGCTGGACAGCATCACGCTGCTGCAGTGGGGAGAAAGCACAGAGGAAGTCTGAGAGCACAAACATTTTGCAGAGCAATGACCTCATTGGTGGGAGACCTGGACTTAAATAACCTGAAAGTAAATCAGGCAGAGAGCGAGGCTGAGGTGTCTCATTTACCTGTCAGGTTGTGCTCAGGGGTCATTTACCCCATGATCTACAGTCCTTTCGTCTGTGACACAGGGTTTTCCTGTCTTCTCCCTCAAACAATGGCCCTGCAAATGCTATAAGTGAAGAACAGTGCCCAGGTCCGGCTGTGTTAAGGCAGGAGGAGCGGGGTGATTTCCTTGCAGGACCCAGCGCAGCCTGACCTGCCCCTGCCTTGTGGTTCTCTATTTAGCCTCAACAGCAATCAGATCACAAAAATTGATGAGAAGAAATGCTTCCTGGATATCCTTTCAAGCCGCAACAGCAGGCCCGTAGCAGGAGGTATCCACAGCCTTGTGGTTGTTATTAGCGGGGAGCAAACCTCCCCATTGCCCTCCCCTGATAGTGCTTCAGTTCTCACCGTAGAGCAGTGTTGGAGTGTGACAGCTGCATCCCTTGGGGTCAAGCTAAACCCAAAAACGCACGTGAGCCGTGAACCTCATATGCTGGCCCCTGGGACCTCACCAGAGCTCGTGGGAAGCTGCCCCATAGGAACAGGCACGGTGTGGATGTCGGTCCCCAGCACCTGCAGCCTCACATCCACGGCACCACAGCGCTCGCTGATGGAGACACAGCCAGTGATACAATTGCTCAAAAAGGCCCACAACTTGGGAAAGCAATCAGACATAGGGTTGTTTTTGACTACTTATGCAGAAAATAAAAGGCTTGAATTATGTCAATTGGGTTAAAAGTAACTAAACAAAGGATTTTAAAATTCATCTGATTTTATGGAGGAAAAATTATCAGAAGACTATTTGCTTGTACATGTTATTTTCTTTTGCTGATTTCAGGGGGTTTGTTAAGATGATAAAAATACTTAATGCTGAACTACATTCTGTGTGTTCACTTTTAAAATAAATCTTTGTGTGGGTGTAATTTAGGCTGTGGGTAGATTAATACTCTCAGATTTGCCCATGGATAAGAATATCCATGCAGCTATATTAGTTACAACACATCAAAAACGTAAAACATAATATCTTGCTGACACACCCTTCCTTTTTTTTTTCCTAAAAGTTACGTCAAATTGCTATGTTGCTGGACACAATGTAGAGGTGTTAGATACCACTGAAATAGAGTCCTATCTGGGGTAAAGGCCAACAGCCTCTCCAGCCAGCTAAAGTACAGAACTGTAATGGAAGACAATAAAGAAAATGTTGCATTTTCTATTGCTTTTAGACTTACCTCTTACATTTACACGTATCTTCTCACACACTGCTAGAAAGTACAGGAATGGTTCTCAGACTGCTATTGTCTTGAGTGAACTAGACTTCCCCTGACTTTTAAGAAAAACAAAACAAAACAAACAAAAAAGGCAGGAAAAAAAAACCCAAACAAACAAAAACCCCCAAAAAACAAAACCAAACAACACTGGAAACAATGAAATTGAGAGTTATTATCTGCTAAAGCCGCATTCCTATGCTCTCATACATTTCAGCATCATTTTACGAGCAGACACACACACATGCACACACATTGGTCCTCCTGAGGATATAGGGTTATTTTAAAAAAACCCCACGTAACTAAGAGCAAATGAGCTGCTTAGAACTTTTTTTTAATTTATACTACTTAAAATGCATCAGTTGCTAAATTTTGATTGTTGGTACGTAAACAGTAGGTAGCATTATAGAGAGCCACTTCATAAAATTCTAATTATCCCTCTCTTATTTGTTGTGACACGCCCTTGCACAGATTATGGGTTTGGACCGATGCCCAGTCTTCTGCTTCGAAAATGCAAAGTAAGCACGAGAGGTTTGTATAACCTCCGGGTTGTTTTCTGTGTGTGGCTAGGACATTTTGTGAAGCTGCTGCAAGTGAAGGTAGCTCAGGCTGTCTCACCTGCTTCTTCTCTTCCTTTCCTCACTCCGGAGCAATTGGTATTTCTCCCCACTGCACGCTCTGCAAAGTGGAGCTCCTCCGAGACACTCATGGATGGGCCAGCGATGATCCCTACAGGAACACATTTAGAATCATTCATGAAAGGCGTTTCTCTCAAGATACACTTCCTTGGTCCCCCTGGCAGGATCCCCTCACTCAGACCGATGTCCATGCAAGGCTGCTGGGCCAGTGCAGCGTTGTTCAGCCGCTGTCCTGCCCGCTAACGGGAGCAGTTCCCATTGATGTTCCCATCTGCGCTCTGGGATGCTGGAGAGAGGAAACAAAACAAGCCTCCCAAGTCTTCCAAGCTTCCAGTGGGAAGCAAGGAAGAGAAAAGTACCAGTGGGTTTGGGAGCATCCAAGTCACCAATCTTTCTTTCAAATTAGCATTTTTCTTGTGTCTCAGTTTTTTGTGCCTGAGTGCACAGGGCAAAAGACTCCCAAGTACGTTGTACAGACAACCTCCCCTCAACCCTGCGAGCTGAGGAAGCCCAACTCACAGGACACGGTGGGCACAGTGCAGGGACCATCCCCGTGGCTCAGTGACTGGCACAGTGTGATCAGTAGTAACGATATTTGTGGCAATAACCACTATATCAGCTCTAACATACTGTATTGTGTATTTAACCCCAAGGCTATTACCATTATCCAGCTTAGCCAAATGAATGTAGTAGAAAAACATCTACAGTTGCTGGAGGATTAATCTTCTGAATGATGCGTGGATTTTAGAGAAAATGCCTTTGATTTATAGAATGCTGTACTAGGGGATACAATTTCAATTAGTAATTCCTAATTTTGATGTAGTATGTTACATAGTGGATATAGCAGGTTTATTATGGTTATATTATCTAATTTATTATGATATATATTCACTGTAACTGGAATATATATTAATCAATAGATACACTGATTAACTAGGGACTATTCACTACACTGCAACACCGGAATAATACAATCAAGCCAGTAACAGACACAGAGTATTGTCAGATGCTGTGAATGATACATCTAATTCTGAATTTTACCCTGGAACCAATATAAAAATAAACAGGCAATGATTATCAAGTTCAGAAATGAATATATCTGTTTTAACAGGCAGCATTTCATATGTAGTAGCTAAGCTACTTGCCCAGAGAGCCCAATTCTCCTCCAAGTGGATGATTTATATATTTTAATAAGAAATTTATCACTCACCAAACACTTTCTTTCAGTATGTGATATACACATTCCGCCTGTCAAGTACATTTTGATACTGTAATATATCCCGTTGTCTTACTCCTTTCAGGGGAGTCTGTTTCTAATTCTTTACATGCTTCCTGTGTCAGAACAATATCAATAGCATCTTTCATAAAGTTAGTCTCATGATGGCTGCACAAAACCTCTGCTTAGTGTGTTGCATAGAGGACTGTAAGCAGCTGAGGTGCCCTGGAGAAATCAGGGCCTGGTAATGCTTCTTTTGCTGCTCTGCCCCTGGGCATGGCCCATGCTGCCCAGCAGCACAGGAAGCTGCTAAAGAAATAAAGCGAGCTTGTTCCACTGTTATGCTTACAAAAACATATACCAAGTTAGTGTGGGAATAAAGGCTCTGTTTGGCTCTCTGGTTTGAAAATAACACCTGCGCAGCTTTCTACAGGGCTCTGTCTGCCTTTTCAAAATTTAGTTTCTGTGGCACTCTACTACCTTGATGGACAGTGCTCCTATGCTGGGTAGGTAAAAACTAAGAGCTGGGAGAGATTTGCAAGATCATCTAAGAAACGCCCTGGGTGCAGAGGCAAGACAAGCATCCCCAGGCGCTCCCTCTTTCTTCCAGCCTGTGAATTATTTCAGGCATATAAGTCAAAAGAGCAGGACACTCCCAGCCGTCAGATGGAAGGAAACCAGCACCCGGCTGTAACAGCCACTAATAACTCCAGTCACACCAGTAAGCGAAGAGTCACCTCCTTTTGCCCTTTTTCCTTCAGTGACCTCCTTCCAGAGCTACATTCCGCTCAGGACTGTCTGCATGTCCACCCACTGGCACTGCAGGCTCAGCAGATCTCCAGCATCTGCAGTTCCCTGGATGGAGACAGCCACTTTTTTTGGTCTGTAAGGGATCAAACAATGGATGCTGATAAATCACATTTATCTCTGCAGTCATCCTCGGCACCCCAGGGACAGCACTGGTGCACCCCACCATGAGAAAAGGGATGCCAATGGGGAGACTGAGCTCCAACACATGGCCTAGATCAAGGTTCCTATAGCCCATTACACCCCATCAGCATCCTCACAGCAGCAGAGCAGTGACCCACATGCTTCTCTCTGTGGTGGGTGCTGTGGCCACCACATGCACCTGGCTTATTTGGTCTGGGATGAGATGGGAGAGCAGACATTTGGCTGATTTTTGGATGAGAGACAACAAGCAGAGGACCTAGTGTACCAAAATGGGAATGGGAATTGTCACCTGTAGACATCAGTGGTAATAAATCATGTCAATGACAGAGGGTCTCTGTCAGCTGAGACCAAAAAAGTACTTCCAGCTCAGCAAAAGTAATTGGAGAACTTCTGACAAATGCACTAAAGGGTAAATGGCTGTTTGATTACCAAAACTGACTCCTCAACTCCCCTTCCCCAAGGCAGATCTAGAGAACACATGTATTCATCTACAGGATCTTGAGGCTCAAGTGCACCAGAAAAGCCGCTGTTTGCAGAGTAAGCAAAAGTGATACTTAGCATATAAAGAACATATGCAGCAGAGGAAAACAGAGTCTAGCTCCAGCAACGAAAAAAAGACAGGCCCAGAGCATAGACTTGAAAACCATACGCAGGTTTCTAAGTAACCAGCCCGATGTGTTTCTGATGTGTTGAGGACCGACTAGTTCCCAGTGAAATCAATAGATGTCGATTGCTCGGTACTTTTGAAAACCAGGCCGACTCTTCAGGAGCGTAAGTGGGGGCCTGAAATGTCTGATTATGCCTCATTTGAAGTCTGGGCCTCGATACACAGCAATGTGCCTGCTGTTCGGAAACACGTCTCACAACATGCACATCCTCTGCAAGGATAAAAGCAGAGCGGTCCCTGCAACAATTGGGTTGGGGACAGAAACCCCTATCCTCCCCTCCCCTTATAAAATTTAATATTACCAGCTTCAATTGTGGAAGAGGATAAACCCTTTTATAGATGTGGCAGCACATTATCAAACACTGTATGTTATATAATGCAGAGGTAAAGTAACAGAAACTTCGATTTGCAGGAAAATAAAAGCCATGTGCATATAACTGTGTCCTGTCCTAATCTATTCACAGGCAGAAAATAAGCCAAGAGGTGAGGAAAGGGTGAGGCAATCAGAAAGTTAAATCCAAGCCTTACAGAATGGATTTCCTAATACGAAAACCCTCCAAATATTTGCTCTGAGCTTTATCTTCCTAGTGCTGGCTACTGGCGTGCTTCAATAAGCACTTTGTCTAGACTTGGGGCCGGTCACCTGCTCAGCCGCTGTTGCCTTTATGACCACTCAGTGCCCAACGGCTGTACTGGAAATGATGCCGCATCCTTCCGTGAGCGCCTTCCCACCTGATGCATGCTCTGCCATTTCTGAGTAGTGATTTACTGTCGAATCACACAACAAAACTGACTATATCCTCTATAAATTCATAAATCCCAAGCAAGACAGTTTTCCTATTATGACTGCAGTATTGTTTCAGTGGTGTAACCCACGTTGCTGAAGGAGAGAAAATAAATCATGAGGCTGTAAAATCCAGTGCATTTATATATGAGGCTGCTTTTGGTCTCCATTTCCTAGTCACAAATAAACTGAGATCTTTTGAGTTTACCACAGGGATGTTTACAGATTGCAAATGGTGACACAATTGGCTTCTGTATTTTCTTTGGGATATTTTATTGTTTCTTGCAAGTCAACGAATATTTTCCCTATCCTTATCCATGTGGAGAAAGTCTGAATGAGCTTAGGTTTTCTTCACAGTCTTCCTTTATACTAATGAGGCTGTGATTTATACATGTACGGCCATGCCTCTCTTGCAGAGACAGAAGGAACATGAGAAACTATATTTGTTACATGGCTTTTTTGTCACTTTTTGTCTTCTACCTAATAAGGCCTCTCCTTGGAGTTATTTATATAACAACCTCAGAAATCCCTATTATAGCATTTATAATAATGATTATTCAAAGCATTTTTGAGAGTTTTTGCATTGTATCTAGGATGTCATCCTGGCCCAGGACCTGAGTTGTTAGATGTGGTCTCATCCCAAAATAAGGATTTTCTCAGATCTAATCACCATACAGTACAAACCAATACACAGAAGCTGCAGCCAAATGCTCATATACTCTCCTCTGGCCCCCCAAAATTAAATACCAGTAGTTTTAGAGGACCACACTAGGGAACATCTCCCACTATAAAATCACTAAAAAATTAAGAAGAAAATTAAGCCCATGAAACTTACCTGAGCTGTGTTCAGCTGAGTAAAGGCAACTTCTCTCTTTCTAAAACAAATCAATGAGTGTGCTAGGGAATGGAGTCATTCTGTAAATTCAAAATTAGACAAAGAAGACAGAAAAGAACAGAGAGGGTATCAGTAGCTACCTTGATGGAAACAAGAGCAAAACAAATTAATATATTTTCTTCTTTTATTTCCTGCCAATTGTTTCTTTAATTAGTGAGCATTCAGATATGGGATCTATCTGTACACTGCATATACTTTGGGATACCTATGTAATTGTCAGGTAGTGTGCACAGACTGGTCTGTGGTCTTGTGGGACATATTTAGGTTCCTAAAGAAGAAACAAAAAACCCAAAATTTCTGTTTCTTTATTTTCTTTCCTGGTGTGGTGATGCTGCCAGAAGGGTATATCAGGATTTTCTTCAAGTTCAGCTCAATATCAGGGAAGTTTTGCAGCAACCTGTCCATAGCAGCTCTAGCAGCAAGAATAATTCATTGGGTGCCAACAAAAAGCTTAAGTCTTTGGAAAGCAGTGGTTTTTTGTTTTGTTTTGTTTTTAATTCACATCCTCAAAACGGCAATAAAGTTCCAGGTTTTTTATTTGGTACTATTAAAGTAAATGCATTTATGCTAAAAGACTTGAAAAAAATTCTTCTCACTGCGGAAAAAGCTTTATGTTCAAATTAGTAAAAAACGATAAATGGATTGTTGAATAGTGTATCTTATCCTTCTGCTTTGACTTGTTTACTAGTTTTCTGCAGTACTTGGTAAACTTTACAAATAATTCTGTAACTCTCTGCAATCATATTTCTACATGTGAATTTTGGTGTTCAGATCTTGCCTTTTCTGTCTAAAGGCTTAAGTTGGATGTCTAAAAATATCTGGAGCCCAAACACAAGCGTATCTGGTAAAACAAGAAGGCAAAAAGCGCTGCAGTTTCTTCTGAATTTGTCAAAAACAGAGCTCCACATTACACAAGACGCCACTGATAACAGCAGGAGAAGAAATACGAAGTGCAGTTCTGTGCTCAGGTTAAGTGAGAAGTGATTAACATGTTTTCCCAGGCAGATTTTGACCGGGATGAATCTCTAGTAATCTTCTGGCATTTGATTAATCCTGTTATTTCTAGAGCAATGGTTGTAAAGATCAGAATTCAGACAGGACTACAAATGATGCAAGATTAGCAGGCCTCTAACTCATGGTGTAAAGGATAAGATGTTAACATGGTATAAATAGATGTAGTGACACACGGGGCTAAGAAAGCCTGGAGATACAGCACAGGAGCAGCAGCACACAGCCAGGCTCCAGCAGTCCCTGTGCTGAGGCAGTGGGGTGCAGAGGGCTCCCCTCACCTGGTGAGGTTCCCAGCTCCGCACTGGGAACACAGCACTGGGCCAGGAGGTGGAATAAAACCCTTCCCCATGGCGGGCGGTGAGGCCGAGGCTGCAGCCGGACTGGGGCTCACGGTGCGGCTGACTCTGCCCATGCAGAGCAGCAGGAGCAGAGCTCACAGGGCCCGGCCACAGACATTGGCACACTTTGGAGACTAAAACCTATTTCAGTTATTAAAAGCCAGCACAGTTCACCAATAGAACACCCTGAAAGATGCTCAGGAATTAATAACATGAGGAAAGTGTCCTCTTATTGCAACCTAACACTGCAGAGTTAGAACCTAACAATGCAGAGTTAGGCACCTCCCTGTCTGAGGAGTCACCAGCCCCATCACTCCCACACCCCATTGCTCTGCTGGCCTTCCAGCAGCTCCTATGGCAAGAAGCTGGAGCAGATGTTGCAAACTAAAATGCTCAGAAACTGATCTGGACTTAGACACAAACTGCAAACACTTCTCCTACCTCTAGAAATAATGCTGTTAATGTTCTTCCCAGAGAGCAGGCCTTTGCACATCTTACCCTTAACTCAATAAAGTTCTCAGTAAAATTTAAACTGTTACAAAAGATCTTGGAGTCCTTACTCTGTTTTATCATCATCCATCCCAAACACACTCAGCTCTTTGTAGGATGTAGTAGGCTCAGGGTAAGATGAGCACAGTGCAGTGGTAAAGCTGTTGCTATCAGCACAATATAGTTCCTTATTGCAGAAGAAACTGGAGGGTCCTAAACAGCTCTGTGTCCTGTTTCAGAAGGACATAAACCCAACTGTCTCTGCCTGCCCCCTGCACATCACAGCACTTGTATTTAGGTTTTGGGGAAACAAGATGTGTTGAAGTCATTGAAGAATGAGAACAAATAGCACATTTGGTTTCTTTCCAAAATAGCTGTAAGTTACTTGGAAGACAAGACATGATGTTTCTGTGGTTGCCTATATAAAAACTTTGCTTTATTATAGTTTTAACTAAATTAACGGAAACAATACAACCCGTGCAAAGGCCAAGCTGGGCTGCCATCCTAAAGGCTTATCTTATGCTGAAGTCATGTTTCTGCCTGCTGATGTATCAAACAAGCCAACAGTATCAGCAGAGGATGTCCTGGAGGACACAAAAGAGAATTCCCAGGGGAGAAAGCATGGGAAGAGAAAAGAGAGCATCACGAAGTTTTAACAGATGATGGAAGAGAAGCTGGGTAGTAGGGAAGAGCCTTAAAAATTCTAAGAAGACACAAAGCAGCAGATTAACATACAGAGAGAAAGAAGAAATGACAGCAGGACACAAGAGGAAAAAGAATAAAGGGAAAATTGAAACAGAGGGTTGATTTACCAGGTGTTATTTTGTGCTGTAGATAATATGGCCCAGTGCTCCCAGTTGGCATCAGAAGCATTTCCGTATAAGGACAGGAATGAAAACTGTTCCCTCCAGCTTCCTGCATCTCTCCTAAATGCACAGAGAGATGTGCAGACAGTGGGGGCTCAGCACCTTTGCTCCCCTTCATCCTCTGCCTCTCCACCTGCCAGGGGATCTCCAGCTGCAGCAGCTACAGACAGTCAATGTGAGGCCCAACAAGGGGCAGGCAAAGTGAATGCAGTTTGAATTTTGGACTGGCTTTCTAGCCATGTCCTTCCCAGAGACAGTGCAGGCACCTTCAGATCTTCTTCTAATTGCAGACCTAAAAATCCTAATCTCACCTCCTGATAGTCAATAAAATAAGTTGCTCTGTAAAGCTCCAAAAAGCAGCAATTAGACTGAACTCACTTTGAAAGTCCCTGCTAGCAACTGATCTCTGCAGGAAAAGTATTTGTATTTCATTATAATTTTCAGGTATTGGTAGAGTGCAATAGGGGGTGAAACACACAGGTGCTTTGTACAAAAAATACTTTGCACATGCACTATTGTGTTCAGCTCACACAGAAATTCCATGTTTAGATAAAGACTTTTTGATAAAGACGCAAAATTATCTGTCACAGGGAGAGAAACAAACTGCTGAAAAGCCAGGGAGAGGATAGAGCTGAGTCTCCTGAGCCGTGGTGCTGTGCTTGAAGCACAATCTCTTTGCAAACGGATCGGGGGAAGGTTGCTTTCCTTACACCACCTCGACGCAGCTGATTTAAACACCACCGTGTCTTTTCATATGGACAAGAAATTAGGTCAAAACTTTCTAGGAAATTTCTGCTGCCTATTTTAGAACACAGTTCAAAAGATCAAAGGAGAGAAATTCTATAGAAACCCGTATGCAATCTCATGTGGAAATGAAACATTAACAGGAAGAAATCTTGTGACCGAATACTTCTGAGCTTGACACCCAGGGCCTTACCTCTTCAAAAACCTCGGTGCGGCTCTGCAGCAGCAGCATGTAAGGCAAAGAAAATGAGTAAACTTAAAACAACCCTTCCATCAGTGCCCACCCCAAGGACAGAAGCACCATTCATTTTGTTAACATCATGGCACTGTTTCTCCCTGCTCCCATCTCCACCAGCAACTTGGCTGCAAAGAGCCACTTCAGCCTTTTACCAACAGTAACAAATTTCACCCAAACAGTGGAGGTTTTTTTCAGTAGTTAGAGCTCCTCGTTCACGTTTGCTATTAAAGTATTCTTTCTTCTAAAGCACTAATTTGATTAAATGATCTTTTCCCTGAGGAAAACAAATAACCAAACAAAAAAAACTCCCAACACTTAGGGCCGGATTTTTAAAAAGCTGCTAGGCTCCTGCTTAATTTAAATGCATAACAGCAGGCAACTCAGCCTAATTCTCTACTTGAGCACACAGTCTCCTAATTTATACACACAAGTGGAATAGCTTTTGCGGAAGCATATTTTGCTGCTTCTTTTATCCTCCTTGTGATTTAATAACTTACTTTTACTTAAGATTTTCTTAATTCAAACTTAAATTACACAAGCAATCATTTAGCACACAGATTGCATTCGCCTGTTTCCTGCAGTCGCTCTGAAAAAATAGACTTCATTGGACTCCTTTTATCGCAAGTCATCTTGTGGTGCAGGAGTTTTGGGTCAGTCCTACACCAGAGAGAGAAAACTGGGTCTCGTTGAGAGTCACAGGGTGGGGGGGAAGAGCAGAGGGTTTAACTCCGCACATCATTAACTCCTCCCAAACAGCCAGAGGGAACACTGAATCTCACAGTAAGACAACTTTTATCACTGATATATCTTCCTGCAATTTCCACACTGATGTCTCCATAGGTTGCTTTGATTTATGAGGTCATTTGTCTGTTGACAATTGATTGAATTAACTGCTCCAGAAGAGCATTTCTGTCCCAGAGCAGGAAAGGTTTTTAACCCTTTTTTTGTTACTTGTAGTTAAAACCAAGTGATGGGACATGCAGCTCATCTCTTTATGTCGGCTACATTTCAACACATTCTAGAGACTTACAACTTCCTTTAGAAGATTCAAAAGAAACAAAGATCTCCTTAATGAGGTGAACAGTGGTTTTTTTGCACAGAAGCAAATAACAAGTTGTCATATTAGATAATATTACTTAAGCATATAATTAAAGCTGATTGTAATTTATACTGGCATACAGCTCAGCTAGCATCGGTTTCCAAAACATTTCCACCTGATCACACAGTTCTTGAAAGGACACTGGGAAATTAAGCTCCTACTGAGAAAGAGATTGCCACCTGAGGACAGCGTAAACATACAAAATAACATGGATCAGACACAACCCTGCAGACACAGTGCTGCACGGACCCCAAGCCACAGACAAAAACTACGGAACTGGGGCTGTGTAACCCGAGTGGAGACAATTCCCAACGCCGAGCGTAAGCAGGGACTGGGCATCACAGAAATGCCAAGAAATGCCTCGAAACTCCGTTATTTACCCTGGAACAAGACTTGCCCTTGCAGGTTGGATTCTTAATTCCCATGGTGTTACTGTTTCTTAATACCCTTAAACATACCAGAATTTCGACAATCACATTATTTTATTTAATCTATTTCTGTAACATTATGCTACCTAAGTTTTTCCCTCATGCAATATTGTATTATGTCTTTGGGGAGATCGGTTGTGCTCTATCATTAGTACTTTCGGTGCAGTTTTTTCTTTAGAAACTGTTATTCGGACTGTCATGGTTTTTTTCTGGCATTGATTCCCTGATTATTTTTTGTTCACAGCACACTTCACAAGGCCAAAACTCCACAGGCAGGGTTTGTATCAATTTTAGTTGCAGATCTCACCTGATTAGAAGCTGCAGCAGGAAGTTTTATGATGACATCCAGAGCATGAGGCTTCAGCGCCTCCTGACGCATCACTATTTCCAGATTTGATTTCAGGCCAAAGTGGGCATCACACAAGTTGGAATTAAAAATCAGTTCATTTTCAAAATTCCTTGTGAAGGATAAGACACTGAAATGAAAATGGTAAAAAATTATTCCCTTCCAGATTAATACTGAGGTAACTGGAAACACTTTTTTATTTAATTGTTTATGTTTCTTATTTAACCTGTGTGACACACCAATAACAGTATTACTTTCTAATCACAGCATCTAATCACAGTATGAAAATATTTCTTGGTAATGCATAACAGCTTTTGTGAGCTGAAAATAAAACGTAATGCAATATTTAAAGTAAATAAAAATGAAATACACTATTGGGATTATGCCATATGAGATGACTGGAAGAGCTAGTGTTGACATGTAACAGTCCACTTTGCTGGTATTAGCAGGCCATGAAATCATATAAAAATAATGGAAGAAAAAATAGGAGTTTTATAAGAAAAATGTAAAAAGAAGCTTTCTGTTCCGCATTTTGTCCCAGACTGCTTTTAAGGTTGTTAAGGAGGAGCCTTTTCACAAACTGCACTAATTAGTCAGTAAATTAAATAAACCCTTTACAGACAACATCTAACCAACCCAAAATCTAACTGGCAGCTACCTGATCCCTAACTCTACTGGCTTCTTCACCCTCCAGCTGTGTCAGCTGCTGTTCAGTCTCTACCAGACAGCTCGACATTTCACAGCAACTCCAACCATGGTTTAGCTTCTCCACATGCCCACGTTGTGACCAAACTGGGGACACTGTCCTACAGCCCCACTGATGGTCAGAAATCCTCCTGGGGCAGCTGAGATGCTGAGGGTAAGGAATCCAGGGCCACTGATGGATGTGGTGCTCTGATCCAGCCCCTCGGACTGAGGGGTCACTTCTGTCTCTCCGGTCAACCTGCAGTGCATGGTGTGTGACACAACAGCCCTCGGGGCTGCTCCACCCTTGCCTGGTCCCTACCCAGGTGTTTAGCTGGTGAAGGTGGACAGTTGACAGGCTTTGATGCATTTTGCAGTCTGTGCTGTTCAAGAATTAAATCATTTTGCTGTATCATCCTTTACTTACAGACCAGTGCCTGCTGGCCCTACAACATGGGAGCCAAGGAATGAGAAAGTGAAATAATGATGGAAACTGCCCCAAATGAAAACAATGCAGTTAATGATCAACAATACACTAGAATCACTACAGCTAAAAACTAGAATATGTTTTCCTTCCACTGAATATTCATTAGAAAGAACTTAAATTTCACTGGCTCTCAGTACTTTCTCCCAGATGCGACTTTTAGACAAGATCTGGGTTACAAAATCCCCATGAAGGTCTTGTGGGGTTATGGTCCATACTCCCTAACGCCAGCTTTTGGCATGGACGAAAGGTTTTTCTGAGGTATTTTTCTTTGTGTTATTAAGACAATATCTGAACCTGCAAAGAACACATACACAAAATTTTTGCTTCACTGACTCTTGAAATGTTTTCTGTAGAAATGACTCAAACTTTCTAAATACGACAGAAAGGTCTTTTGCTTTGTGGGTCTGAGTATAAAATACACTAGGAGCTACAGAGACCTGCTACCTGAAATCTGAGAAAGCAGGTAGGTTTCACAAGCTAAACTGAACTGGCCGTGTCTGTCAGCTGAGGGCACATCCAGAAGGATACTCAGTTACTGAAGGAACTTATTTGGACAGAATCATTTCCTACCTGCACTGACCAAAGGCTCCAGCACCACAGAAATAAAGGTCCTCTCAGCCTGAGCTGCCACTTCACATGTAGCCAACAGCAAAGAAAACCAATCCAGAATGTTCCTGTAGGATAAAATAGAAACAATCTTTTAAAAAAACCCACAACCCACTGCATTCTCTCCCATGTCAGAGACATTTCATCAATGTTTTGTAAAAGCATACCAAGGCATTTGGTTTAAAAAGCACCACATTAGTACATTCTGGCTTTCAAACATGCATCTTTCCGAAGCAATAATTTTTATGCGTGCAGACACTTCAAAGGGAAAGATTAGAAGAAACAACACTTCTTATTCCTCCCCTATTTTATCTATCAACAGGATGGTAATCTTTAATTCCAAATGCAACTTCCACTTCAGTCAGCACCAAAGCAAATGAGTATTGTCTGCTGAATAACATCATTATTTCATTAGCAGATCCTCTTTGTTTGGAAGCTCCTGGTCAAGGCACTGCATCTGCCCTGAGCCTGGTGAGTGCATTAGCCCTGGCAAGATCACAGCAAAGGTCACATAAGCAAAGGTCCTCAGAAATGGAAATTACTCCCTGAGCTTTTAATGCAAATAAGAAGAGGTCAGTCAAAATAAGCACCCGCAGGAAACTAATTGGAAGTGAAATACAGACTCAAATAATAAAATATAGCTCAATTTTATGAAGCTTGACTCTCATATGCATTTATTTCTAACGTTCAAGGACAACAGTATGAAAATACCAGCCTAAGCAGCTGGTTTGTACTTTTCTTCTGGTCAGTAGTGGTACCTTTCAAGCACAAAGCAGCAGCAAAACTAAAGAGATCTCAGGTGGGTAACATTGTTGCTTGAATTGTTTCATGAGAACTTTGAAATATTTTATTTAAGTAACAGCACAGTCCTACAGGCATCATTGACTGAAGTGACCTGTTAGCCTGTAAAATCTGAACAGTTAGATTAACGCATTTTAGACACAATGACAGTTTTTAAAGTTTGGGAAAAATATGCAGACATTTTTAAGGATGGGGACAACCAAGCCCATGTGGTGCTTTACTTCCAGTTTAGGACCCACATGGAGCACAGAGAAAGGTACTTTAAATTAGGACTTTTAATAGGCCCAGTTTGCTTTGAAGATTTATAAACTTTGCAGCAAACCTGCCCAGCTGTGAAACTGTGTTGCCTGAATGGATGGAGGAAATGGGGCTGCAGGCTCATGCCCAGCCTGGAAGTGCAGGGAGGTACAGTGCAGGTGCAGCAACCAGCAACACCCCTGAGCTGCAGGGCTCGCAGCCCCTCCAAAGGCGGCAAGATTAAGAGAAAGGACCAGCCATAATTATGTAAATTTTAAGGAACTGTGGAAACGAATTCAAACCTAAACACAGACCACCATTTGACAGCTGACTCACAGCTACATTAGACCCCAACCTAGGACACGGGATTCTCTTACACAACTCAAATGCCTGTTAGCGAGGGAAGGTGCTGCCCAGGCTGCCCCTGCCCTTCCAGCAGCCTCCTCTGCCATCCTCAGTCCTCCTGTGCAATTAACAAGAATGACTGGACTGAAGCAGCATTGGGATACAGAGAGAAACCGCTTCTGTGTTCTGCTAATAAGTCATGAGCCAACTTTCATGTAGATGCACATGTAACTGTTGAAAAAAGAAAATAAGAGCAACACGCTGGCACAGCTCTCCTTGGGAGAGGTCACAAACCGCAGGTGAAAACCATGCCAGGAGAAGCGGGGCTCTGCACCTGCAAAACACCGACTGATCATGGTGAATATATAAGCATCTGTTTTCATGCGCCAGATAATTGGGTCCTTGGGAAGCAAACTAAAAAGATGAAGAAAATCTCTAAAATTTTGATTTTGTTTTAAGCCACTCACTTTTTGCCAGCAATCATTTTATATGAGAGCAGTGACTGTGCACAGATGCAATTGCGGTTGTCCTGTCAAGTAACCATCCGTATTTCTTGCTAAGGCAGTCTATTCCCTAACAGTCCTATTCCTCTCTAATGGGCATCATTTCCCAGAGATCACGATGTCAGAGCACTAGCACTTTTTAATGTAATCTCTCTTTTTTTAAACTCTTCTTCCTCTCTGCACCCACTGAAATGTGTGTGAACACCTAAAAATATGTATGACTTGGCAGATCTACGCTGGGGCTCCTCACACATCAGCAGTCTGCCTAAGGCATTGTGTCCAAAAGCTGAACATCATTATAAGTTATCCAACTAGCTGATAAAATGTTACTTCATTTTTGTTTCCATGCATTGATTTCTCCCTTGATGTGACAGCCCAATCTCCCACTCACTCACTGTCAGCTGCTGTTTTCCATTTGATGCTGACATTTAGTCACTCCGGATTTTCAATACATACATTCCTTAGCATTAAATCTATACTTGCTATGGCTTTGGCATGCTCAGGAAAACTTTCTTTAGTTTAAAAAAAAATCCAAAATATTTCTTCACTGTTTAAGGTAACTGCTTCCCCTTGAAGAACGACATAATGCTGTCTTTTATATGGATGCTATATATTGCAAACAAATCACAGAATCACAGAATGTTAGAGATTGGAAGGGACCTCAAAAGATTATCTACTCCAATCCCCAATATGTTGTGGATATTATATTATTTATCTATCTGTATTTTATGCCTTTTATATAGATATAAAACCAAAATCTTCAGTGACCACATGCAGTAACCCATCAGAAGTCTACACTCAACTGCTTGCCAAAGTCCCAGCAAGGCAGGTGCCCACCTTCAGCCTCGGTGTCTCTCAAAGTCACCGGCAGCCCTAGCGGGAAAAGCCCTTCCCTTCCTCAGCCAAACAGCCCATCGGGCCTCGGGCACGTGTTTTTGCTGCAATTCAAGCAGGCAAACCAGGAGGCACTGCAAGTCACCTGCAGGTAATTGCATCTCAAAAGAAAATGAACATTCACTGACTGAACATAGTGTATTTGTTTGATTTGATATTTCAGCCCTCTGCAGAAAACTGGGACTGTCCAAAGCACTGACACTTTGATTGCCAGGGCTGACTGTGTTCTCTGCTTTGCAAAGTTTGTCTGTTAAAGCATTACACCCAGCCTTCTGGATGATGGGCTTTCTGTTCAGGACTGAGCTTCTTATCTAAGCTTTTGAGGTGGTCTGTCTTTCTACACTCCAGTTACTCCAGCCCAATCATCCTCCGAATGCTTACAGCTATCCTGACTCTTTATAGAAGATAAAGGGTATGTGCATCTGAAGATCAGATTCAGTCTGGTTGCTGAATTCAATTATCCACCACTGGGAAAGCACCAACATCACATACTGTCTTGAAAAAAACAGAAAAAAAGGATGAGCAGGTGCTTCCACTCCTGATGCCCTTCTTGACACACCTTAAAAAGCCTTATTTTCTGGGGATAAACACTGAGTCAGTCTAAGATTGTTAATTCCTTTATATTGCACTTTATAAACTTTCTATAACATTCAGAAATCTTTCTCAAGGGAACAAGTAAATTGCATTTTTCTCATAAGCTCACAATATGTGCTCTAGGTAAGTTCTGATCACTCGCTGCTCCTCAAAGGCGCTTATCACATCCCAGTGATAACTCTACACATCTTCTTCAAAATACTGAAGATATAGAAACAACGCAGTTATGCCGGACAGTGCTATGGTGAACAAATAGAAAATACGACTAGAAACAATGGTTAAGGTCTTGTCAGATCTTGAGAGCACCTTATTGAGGGTCGAGTTACAAAACAAGTCATTAAGTAATGACTTGCACCCACAACAGCACTTTTCAACATCTCTATAAGAAACCACTGTCAAAAATTCAGGCTACTTCTTGGAAAATATGGATGAATGTCCTAGATTTTCTCCTAATGGTCCGCGGCTGTTTGTTTGTTTGTTTTGGCGGTGGGTCTGGAATCCCTTAAGACTTAAAAAGTACTTGGTTAGAAGAAAAAAAAAATGAAAGCAATTTCCCTGGTATAGACCTTTTGGAACATTTAAGAAAAAGAGAGCTATATTAGACAGTTTGGATTTTGCATATGTGAGTTTATAAGGACCACATAAGCCCTCGTCTGCAGTTTCCAAATGACACGATATTACCCTTGATGCCTGTAGCTACAGGTTGTCAAGAGAGAGGAAACAGCAACAGTCAGGCAAACAGCAAAGAAAGTCAGATGCAATAGCAGTAACCCGCTCCTGCTGGCTTTCACTTCCACAAAAACAAGCAGAGATGAGCACTGGGCCAGCCTACTAGGAGATGGGCTTCTCTACAGCCAGTGGGCAAGACAAGCAGAGAGCCCTCTGAGAGGCCTTGCAGCCTGGACTTGATCTTTATTTTAATCCAATATGGCCTGAGCCATGTGGCATTTGGCACACCAGAAAAATCCCAGGTTTTATAGGATTTTGCACAAGTTGCTGTAACTGCTGCTGCCAGCTGAGTTCAGCAAAAGATGTGCTTGACAGCAGAAGAGATTCCTATTGTGGCCCTCTCAGCCTAAGGAAAATTACATTTTAATTCTAAACCAAAGAATTAGAAGTCAGATTGCAAAAGAGCTGGGATTCATAATTGTGAACAGATTTGAAGAGACCTCTATGTATATGGGCTGAGAACTTCTGA
This sequence comes from Pampusana beccarii, assembly GCA_013399365.1. NCBI lineage: Eukaryota > Metazoa > Chordata > Aves > Columbiformes > Columbidae > Pampusana > Pampusana beccarii. The sequence continues at coordinate 918,149 of VWYH01007773.1, forward strand.
GTTTCTGACCACAAAACCAAGCACTTAACTTTTTTAAAAGTTCTGATGCCTCAAGCCATGCTATAGCCTATATTAAAGTATCTTTTTAATATTTCAGGGTTTTCTCAGTGCCAAGCTATTAAATGTGCAGACTGAGTTCCTCAGAGCAAAATCCCTCCCCAAAAACCCAGACAGAATGTCAATCAAAATGGTTAATTACTAACCAAAAAATCCCAGTAATTGACTGCACGGATTTTAATTTTATGAGATAGCGTTATCCTTGTGAGAGCTCTCCAAGCTGAGGTTGGAGAACAATAGCTCCCTGAACACACAAGCAGTTTCCAAATCACAGCAGAAATGGTAAGGCTGAGTTTGACCTTACTTGCTCCTATAAAAATGCAGGTTATGTCTATAAAAATGAGTGAGAACCGTGTAACAAAAGGGGTGACAACAAGAAGAGGAGGAAGGTCTTTTTGAGGGGAATTTGCAAAAAGCTACAGCTAAAACTGCCTTGGGCCTTTCATCAGAAATGGTCCCTGGGAGGTAAGCAGTTTAGCAGACTGCTAGCTACAAAAAACTCACTACAAAGGCATCTTAAAAGTGGTTATTACACAATTCTTGCATATTCTTTCTTCCCTGCCCAGCAATAATTGGTCTCAAACTGGGAACAGTGACCATGTGAGACCCCCACACCAGGTGACAGGTATTATATTCTCACAAAGAACAGCAGTGCCCACTGTCAACATTTTACCTCAAGTTTCACATCTGGATTTTTTTTCTAGAGGCCCTGTATTTATGTAAGAATCACCAGGAGGGTGTTTTAGAACTATTATGAAGGCTCAGAGTTGTGATGGAAAGCTCTAAAGTGTAACACAGAATAAAAACCGAATTGCCAATGCTCAAAGCCCAAAGGCTGATTAAAAGGCTCCACCAGCTTCTTGCTGCAGAGGAATGATCGTTTCAGCTCCTCTGCGTACAAGGTCCCCACTCCCGAGCACAGTTCCTCTGCTCCGTGCCCTGGCTCCCAGCCTGATGGCAGCACCGAGAGAGCGAGGACCTGGAACAGCACTGCCGAGATTCGCCCGCCGTTGTCCACGATGCTGCTATTCCAGGAGTCTGGCTGCAGAGCATTCCAGAGCTAAAAGGAACCTGCCATACTGAAGCTAAATAAAGTCTGTCATTTGAAAATCCAAAACTGGGGCAGGCAAACCATGGCACTCCCACAGCAAATGGAGCAGTTTGGGTATTAGAGCAAGCGCTGAGGGATGTGGAGTGATGCGAGATAGGCTCAGCTTCAGCTGGACACAGGCAGAGTTTCTTCTGAGAGAACTCACTTTCAGATATAACTGTGCCTCACATTCAGTGTCACCTTCCTTTTCTCACAGATATAGTTTTAGAAGGGTTTAAAGATGAGCATTTTTGCCTACGTGTCCATAAAGTAACCTGAGGAGATTTCCAATAACTCCCCCACCAAAAAGGTCTCTGTAAATTACCAAGAATTTGGATAAACTAAAGCAGCTCTTATGAGAAGCAGCCTAATATCTGTAGATTTTTGCTCATCACAGTATCAGGAACTTCAAAAGTTAGAAGTTGTTTGTCCCCTCTTGGTTATGCTCTTCGGTTCAGCATGGGGTTTTTTATTGTTTCCTTAACAATTTGACATGCATCCATGAGTTAAAACCAGCAAACTGACAGCGCATCCATTAGCGCGCTCTCCTAAAGAAAACTGCACATACTGAACATTTGAATCCTCTGCAGTGATATGCCAAGGCTGCACCCTGTCCTCTGCTGGAGTATCACTAATTTGGCTTCCCCCTCACACCTTTCCTCCCCCCTCTTTTATTGCAAATGAACTACTAAAGCACGCCCGAGTTTTACTCCACAGGTGACCCTTCTCTGTATTTAGTATAGCACACCTCAAGAACATGGATAAAAGGCTCGATAGATACTTGCAGTGTTGCCTGCACTGAGTGGAAAGCCTTGAAGTACTGTAAAATATATGCTAGATCTGAAAGTTTGTCTCTGGAAACTTTAATGAAGTCTCTACATAGAGATAATAAACAACTAATGCTCAGTACTGATGTGACTGACATGCAGAGATGTTCTCCCACCTGGACAGTTTCTCCAGCTGGAAACTCACAGTAATAAAATTTATACCTCTGCTTCATGTCAGGAGCAACTGAAACAACGTGGGACTAATAAGTGGCAGGTTTAATTACAGCTCAGTTACTTCATTAAAACAGCTGTTAAACTGGAAGAAGAATCCATTCGTTTGGCTGCCCATCAGAAGTGCTCCCCACAAAAGGGGAGAAGCAACAATTCTGCTCACCAGCTCCAAGACCGTTTGGATGATGCACAGGAGAAAACTGACACAACGAAATGCAAAGGAGATCCTGTTTATAGCTGGTACCGCAACTGGATTCCACCAGTAACAGACTGACAAGAATATTTTAAACACTCAAGAAAATTTTAAGCAAAAGCAGAACATCTTGGACGAATGACTTGAAATTTTGTTTGCAACACTTCTAGATCCCTGTGCCATCCTAGTGGCTCTACAGGTGATGCAGTTCTGTATTTCAGGTCACCATTCTCCTTTACAACCAAGCTATATATTTTAGGTAATAAAGCAGGTTATAGTTCCCCTCTGTTGGCCATTGCAGAGTATTTACAGAGCCCCACATAACAGTTTACTGCAGGATGTAAAGGGCATGGACACTGGCTCAGAGAAGAGACCAAAGGCAGAGAGACATCCCACTGATGTCTCAGAGATGCTCTGCTTCTGCTTTGGCAGTTTTCAAGTTTCAGATGAAAATAACATACTTAGAAAAAAAGAGAGGAATAAACCCTAATGAAATCCCAACTGAAGCTACTTAAGACCACCAAAAACATGCAGCAAAGGACATTTTTTGACCAGAAAATTTCAGAACAATGGTATCTACAAATTTACACATTTCATAAAATGTAGCAAACCACCGATTTGCGAATGTACTATTTCCTCTCTTTTCCGGACTGCCAAAGGAGAGGCAAGCCTGTGATTTCCTTTCCACCTGTGACACTACGTTATATGCTATCAAACAAGAATGCTGCTTATACAGTACCTTTGCTCAAAATGTGGTGCTCCAGCTCCTTCCATCTACCCAGAAAAAAACTAAAAGCTACTGTGTGTTTTGCTGTAAATTAGAACATAGAAAAAATCCTTCTCATTTGTCTTCACAATTATATACAGTTTACATCGACAGGCAATGCCTAAGACCACACTTCAGTGTTGTCAGGACTCTCCCACACTGGGGTGATCACTAACCATGAATCCAGGACCTCTTCCTACATGTTTCCCCTTTGTTGCAAAAGCCCCAGGCTCTGGAAGCGGAGGCAGAGATCTTGCAGGGACAAGCTCCGCTCACTGCCCAGCCAGGATTTGCTCCCTGATTCATCCGACACGCGCAGCAAAGGAGCAGAGATCCTGTGGAGGAAACGGCACTGATGACAGAGCAAGGCTATCAGAGGATAATCACCGTGTGCCAGCTCAGTGAGGAATGGGCAATTTAGGAAATCAAATCACATAGTTATTCACATAAATGTTCATATGCACGACCACATTCAGCTGAACTTCAGCATATACGAACAACAGTTGAGTGCTCCAACCTTTCTCAACCAGGACAGAGGTTGCAGGAAAAAGAGTGAGTGACTCAATTACCCAAAGGCAATCCTTGGCAGGATTGAGCCTCCAATCAAACAGAGGGATTAGACAGTCAGGAGAAAAGTGGCATAGCACAGAAAAACAAAATGAAAGGAAACGGAGATGAAATAAGATTCTCTTATTGATTTGCACTGAAGATGAATTACTTAGTTATCACTGCAGTTGTAAATGAAAGCCATGCCAAAGGGGTGTAACTTCTAAAGGAAAACAAATTAAATATGTTTTCTTCATTGCTTTGTGTAGAGAATGTGCCTGACTTTAGAAAGTCACTGCAGCAAAATCTGAAAAACAAATAAAATAAAATAAATACATCCTGCATAGGGGAAAGCAACTTAAAGTTGTGCATTTAGCAATGAGTTCACAGCAGTCCTACAGCTAGAATCACACACTTGTCACACCTAAGGGCATAGCAGAATTTCTGCAAATGAGAAGAATTTCCCACAGAAACCAGCAAACTTGGCATATCAAAGTCCGGACTGTCAACAAGCACCGAAAACAGAAAACCTGTTCTGGGGAACTGCAAGTCTAACACCCAAAGGTGAGCCATGCATGTAAGATCCTAACCCCAAGCTCTGAAATCACAGACAGGCTCTGCGGGTTGGAAGAGGAGAGACTGACAGGAGAACAAAGTTCTGCAGCATCCGCTGGGCCAGCGCCAGGAAAAGATTCCCACCTCTCACAAGCTCGACCTGCTGTTCCCACCAGAGCTGCATCAAAGCGCTCCAGCACTGCTACTCCGGTTTGTCATTGCTACTTCATAATTTTTCATAAATGAAGTTAGATACTTTACTGATCACGAGTCCAACATAGAAACCACATTGTACACTCGCAAATGATCTGAAAACTATGTTGGGTGCCCATCAGACTTCCCATGGCTGAACGTGAAAGCCCAGTTATGTGGTATGCAGGGAGTCCCCTCTCCAATAAAAAAGAAGTTTCTCACCCAGAATGACAAGATAATGGACTTCAAAGCTGCGGGGTTTATGCATGGAAAACCTGTCACTGGTGCAGGACTGAAACCTGCTTATCTTGGCCTTTCACATGGTGTAATTTGACAGGGCCCATAGCACATCTAAGGGGAAGGAGATGGAAATGCATCTAAATGTATTGAATTTATTTACTTATTTATTTTTAAATAGCAGTAGAAGTTACTCTCTTCAGCTCATGAGCAGTCCCTGTAGAAGTGAATTAGTACATGGGGCACAGCAGGTGGTAGAAAGTAAAATCCTTCATGAAGTTTGCCCATGCTGGTCAGAAATACATTTGTAAGTTGAGGAAAGCATTATACTCCTGAGAGTGCTTGGGTAGCAAATGAATTTATCATTTGCTAGCAAATGATTTTGACCTTTCTGGCAAAGGTTAGAGGACAAAAATATATTAACTGGAGTAATTTAAGTCAAGTGTAAAGTCACAAAGAGTTACATGGCCTTGGGGAAAAGTCTGAAGTCTTAGTTGCTGAAGATGTTTCAGCATTTTGTGGGGTTTACTATTTTAAGCACAGAATTATCATCATAAATTTCTGGGGTTTTACCTGGATGGGACTGGAACAATTTAAATCTCTTTAGAAAGTTTATTGCTCACTTAATCTGTCACTTGATCTCTATACCACAACATTGCACCAGGCAGCCAGGGTTATGTCGTCAGCTCTAACACAGTTCATCTTTGTGATCACAGAGACAGCACTTGCATTCCACTGTAATCTCCAAGGGTGTAACTGTAATTGAGTTTATGTTAGGGCTGCACAGTAGCATGCATTAGGTTCGTGAAGAACTCGTGGCCTCAGATAGCTGGATGAAGTTACGTCAGATAGGAATATTTGAAGAGATTCCTCACTTTCCCCTTGTAATTTAAGACTGGCTTCAAAAGCAGAAGCTGCCGCGATGGCCTCCTGCCACCTGCGTGTCCCACACGCACGGGCAGCCCACGAGCAACAGCACAAGCGAGTTTCAAAACCGACTTGTGCTTCCACCTCAGGAAAAGGCAGCTCAAAGAGCTGAGAGCCTGGTCCAAGGGCACACCTGCCCTGTGCACCCCTGTCCCCCCCACTCAAAGCTCCAGGGAGCCTGGCACAAAGTCGCCTTTGCCGGGGAGTTTCTGCTGCAAACACTTGCGACCACATCATGCTGCCAGGGGCAAGCACTCCTCAGGTGGATGCTCCCAGAACAAGGACGGATGTTTCTGAATGCCACATTTACTTTGTCCTCCATAAAAATCAGCCATATGAAGACAGTGACGTGCAATGTATAGATTAACTCACAGGAGTGTTATTCTCATAACAACTTACATAAACCAAAGAGACATCCTTGATATGGTAACATACTCCCCCGAATGATCCCTCCTCAGTGGAGAGGTAGCCAACACAGATGGTGAATTACCCCTGTTATGGTGGGCCAGAACAGCAGCATCTACAAACCTGTAGGCTGAGATGAGAGCTTGGGTAATCTCGACTGTCAATTTTATTAATTAATTTTTCTTAAAGTGTTGGTCTTGGGATTTTGTTGTGTGGTTGTTTGTAGCTTTTTTGTTTGGTTGGTTGGGGTTTTTTCCAAATGCCTTTTATTTTTAACCAAAAAACCCAAACAAACAAACATTCCCTCACTACGGTGCCTTTCCCAGACCTAGCCTTCTCATTTCTTGCCCTTTCTTTCTACTCCCAAATAATTCTAGGTGCATTAGGAAACACATGCAAACAGATTTCTGCCTGACTTCTCTGATAGTTGAGGTCTGGACAGAGCAGAAGATATTGTTACCCAAATGATCAAGAATTTGCTTCCTAATTTTATCACATGCAACCAGATTTCTGCCTGACTCCTCTGATAGGTTACCCAAATGATCGAGAATTTGCTTCCTAATTTTATCAGGCCTTGGCTCCCCCCATTATCATTTTGCTATGATGAAAGACTACAACTGCTGGGGGAAATACACTTTACTATAATACCCAGGATAAGAGCTTGCTGGAGCAATACCTAAATTCATTACCTTAAACAGTATATAATCATTTTTTCAAATCTCAAAAGGAAAGCAAAAATCCCTGTTGTGCTGAGATGCCTTGAACACTGCTAATTCTCCATGTGCTACCCACATTATTGCTCCTTACGTCAGGCATGTCGGATGAACGTGTGTGGTCCCCTACTCTCACTCTGCAAGATAATGAAAACCAGCTTATCTCATATCAGTTTCTAAAAGAGCTCACCTATCTAAGGTTATCCAGGACTTGCTCTGTTTTCTGCTGCTAAATTAATGTTTGGAGAAAATGCAAATATCATTACCGCAAACAACTAGTTAGGAAGTTAGCCCAGTATCACATATTGACGATGTTTGAAGGCAACGCACAGAAGCGTTAAATGTTCAGTCCCGCTAACATGGTTTTAGAGGGTTATCTAGAAGTAGGAAAGGCGGAAACAGAAGCTTGGGAATACAATGACTCAACTCTCACCCCAAATGTCAGCTAGCCAAGACAGGGAGAGACCTTTCTTCCTAATGCTGAGAACATCCACCCCAGGGAAGGAGGTTGTGTGCTGTTCTTTTAAAAGTAGCCTAAGTTCTCCCATAGTTTTCAGCTGAATGATTTTTCTTTTCAGGACAGACTCACAAAATGGAAGAGGACAATAAATGCCGTCTACCCAACATAAGGACACTCACACAGAATATGGAAAACCCAGATGTTCTTTCTCTGCCTGATTCACAACAGGGATTTAAAACAAGTCTTCCCTTTCCTGGAAAGTGCTTTCACTATGGAACAAGAGTGTGTCCCGAGGCTGTGCAAGACACTGAGCATGTCCTCCTGGTGAGCACAAAATGTCCCTAGAGAAGCCTCTAGTAGTGAACCTTTTTGGGCCACCACTCCACAGCTCAAGGAAGCAGGAAAACAAAACTTCAGCCCTCTCTTCCAAGGTGGCACGAAAGGCTCAGCCTCACCAGGAGCTCATCCAGTTTGTAACAGAGACTAAATAGCTGCTGAGCTGGCAATGGAAAGTCTCCCTGGCCTGATGAGAGACTCTACTTAGCAGGCAGGACACTGAGGTATCAGTTCTGCTCTCATTTAACTTCTTTAGACAAAGTGGAAGAGTACCAATAAAAGACTGAGAATAACCCTACAGCCTCCTCCATGGTGGCTTGAACATCGACTGCTCAGGTCCTGTTAGGCAGGAGTTTGTCACATCTTCAGCAAAGGCCATCGCCCGCAGCCGGGTGTCTGAGGACAAGGGGTATCTGCGCTGACCCCCACCTCAGGGCTCTGGAGAACCCAGCTCTTCATTTCCTTTGCTCCTCTGATGTTAAAGTTTTAAAATGGGAATGGCTTTTTTCCAGACTCATGGATTTGATCCAAATTAACTTCCGCTTTGTTTTTTATCTTAATGAAAAGAAGTATTTATTAAAATTCAAACAAAACTGACTTTTGATTTCCAGCAATAAAAACGTTCACACAGCAATAACTCATACTTCCCAAGACTATGGAGAACAAGGAGAAAAAGAAAAATGCTTTAATAATAGGAAGAATATATACAGTTAAAAATAACTTTTCTGTCTCAGTGTTATTCATGTTTTGACTCTGAGAGCAAAATTGAAGCCCCATTCAGCAATTCAAACTGGAGTCCACAGCGGAAGACGACCATGATTCAAACACTGATACCCTTAACACCATTTGTCAGTGCCCAAAGACTTCTTTTCTCATCAAGTATGGGTTGACAAACAAACTACATTTCTTAAGATACCATCATCATTCTTCTGACAGTTCACAGAGTGAAAAACCCTGCTTTTTCTATGACAAAGTAACTTTTCCTCAGAAGCACATGTTAAATCACAGTTTTAATCTAAAGAAAGCTCCAGCTTGCATTCAATGAAATACCAAGTGGAAGATGAAGAGTTTTCAAGAAACTGCAGCAAGACCTTGCCAAACATTTATCTGTTCTGGGCTATTATAGCATTCGGCATTTTCTAATGGCACTTGTTGTTCCTCTAGTCATCTAAGAATTGAGGTCATATGGTCTGTTAAAAGATTGGGCCAAGGCCCATATTTTCACTTAAAAAAAAATATTTTGAATGGGGAAAAATATCACGGGTAGCATCTTTTTCCTGTGATCTCTGCAGCAGCTAAAATAATCACATGCACCTCAACAGTAGCCTCCAACAATGACCTTCACCTTCTCCCAGAGACCATGGGCCCATCACTCATCCAGATGTGCTGTCCTAAGTATTTGCTTTAGTGCAATGAATGGCTTCCTTGGTCCTGACAGGGCGGACACCACAAAAAACTACAAAAGACAGAGCCTGAGATCATTTCTTTTAGAGACAGAGGTAAGACAGAAGTCACACAGTTTAGCTACGGCACAAAACAGCACAAAACTAATAACCTATCAGAAATTATGAGTGCTGTGCTCCAGCTGGGAACCTTCTTTCCCTCCAAAGTAACAGCCCCTTTCTGTCTACCCCTCACTTCTGAAGAGCCATCTGGATGCAAACCCATGATTCGCTTACTGGTTTGGTCATAATTATGCTGAAACTTGCTGACAATTACTGTGTCGGCAGCTCCATGCAGCTCACAATCAAAAAGAGCCGAACTGCCCTCTCCTGGGAGCTGTGATATCAGCAGGGCAGCCTCTAACAGGCAAATGCATCATTAGCAGGTGGAGAAAGCTGTTGAGATGGGAAATGAATGCATCAGGCAGCCTCCTCCAGATGGACTGCCCAGCTTTTCAATTTACAGTTTCACTAAAATTGGACTTTGTGTTTTGGATTCAACTTAAACAGCATTTCTTCTGCAACCTTTGGAAATAGCTCTTCTTGCATCAGTTTCTTCACAGGTTTACAGAGATAGGAACCTACATGTATTTTTAGATTAAATCAATAGGGCAAAGATTAAGTGAATGCTGTATCAGAACAAGAGCTTACAGAGCAGTTTAATAAGACTGACACGATACAGGCTAAACTGCTACTGTACCTCACAGAAGCTTGTTTGCACTTAGGATTTTTCCAAATCTCCTGTTAATTTACTAGAAAGAAAAAGGGTCCCAGGTATACGAGTGATGAGAGAAAGTAAATCAGCCTGCAGCTATAACCCAAAACACAGTGAGAACTTGAGCTCATCATAAACAAAAAGAGCTTTCATCGTGATGTGTTTTTACGATACCAGACTTGAAGCAAAGGACCCGTAGCTGGGGGGGTGGATTAGTGCCCGTAACACCCAACTTCAGACATCATCAGCCTGCCCTTTCAGGTCCCTGCTCTCCATTTGGCAGGTACTAGCACAGAAGAAAGGGAGGACTTAGCTTACAAAGGCTACAAGACATATATATACACGTGTCTGCTTTCATTTTTTTTTTAAATATACATATATAATGTTTTTAAAGCAGTTCTAGCCAAAAAAAAAAAAAAAGCTGGAAATGCCAGGAACATCTCCCCACTAAGTTGTCAGCAAAAATCACAAGGTGGGTGATTTCTGCCATTTAAAGAGTGGGAAATGGCAGTCATTATGCTAATTAAGAAAAATTCTAGGGAAGACATCTAAAGCAAAGCCCACCAGGAATAAGATGGGTATACGCTTTTAAGATTAAAAAAAGTATTTAAACTGTCTGCTGTAGCCTCACACGTTTTTGTTTCCTTGGGGGACTTTTTGTTTCACTTTGTTTTAAAAACAAAGTTGCATTTGTCCAATGACTTGTTCTTCTACAGGCACTTGGGATAAGGATGGTCAGGTGAGTCACTTCATGATTATTCCTGCATCCATATGGTATGTACAAGAAACCCATTAGAATTAATATTTCTTTCCATGGTTATTTATTTGAGTAAGCCCTCCCTTCTAAGTGCTGCTGCTGTTCTCTTAACATAATAATTCTGACAAATTACTCTTTTCTTTAATGCTCCATAAGCAAGGAACATAAAGACTCAGTGCTGCTACATTAAGATCCATTACTCTGGCTCACTGCAAAGGAAACACCATATTTTAAAACACATTTCCCCCAACAATAGATGCCTCTCTACATTTTAGAGGCTTCATATGCCATTTTTAAGAAAAAAAAAAGTCAGCCACCACTTGTAATTATTAAAAATTCATTTGTTTCTGACTGCTTATTAATCCCATGTAAATTTGGGAGATATTGCCATTCGTTTCCTTACTAGCTGTAGCTGCTTCCAGACTTCCAGTCTGCCAGGGGTCTTTGACAGGGCTCTTGATGAGATACACACACAATCAGTTGAGTATTTTGCATGTAAGTGGATACCACAGCTAGATCCTCACTTAGATTTAAGCCAGAGTCACTCTGCCGAGTACAACTCAGCTAAGCAAATTGCAACGTGCTGAGGATCTCCTGAGCTTCCCATGTAAGACTTTCACATTTTCATATGATTCTCTTTGATTAATTTCTCCGAAGAGCAATTGGGTTTTTTATTGTGGTTTAATCATAACTAGGTTCACTAAGACTTTCAATACATCGCCTGGTTTGGAAAAATTTTAGTATGCTCTACTCTTCATATTGAATTTGTGGGTATAATTTTTCTTAAGGAACACCTGTAAGCCATGGGAGGGAGCCCCATGAACATCACATCAAGAGCCTGGCCTCCTTTCCAGGACCAGCAGCTCTGCCAGATGCTGCTCACACTCACAGGACCAAGGGGTCACAGCAATTTCCAACCCCTTCCTTCAACATTCTCTTTCCTCCCTCTTCACCTTCCCGGACTGGCATCCTCCCCTAACCAGTCAGTCCAGCCCAGCACTGGGCCTTACTCTCACAAGGAGGGGAAGGGATAGACAAAAAGGCACAAAGCTGGCAGCACGAGCTACAAAGCAGAAGCAGAAATCGCAGAAGAACCTGAAGACCGTGAAGCCTCAAAGAAAAAAGGATCTTATCCTGCCTGCCAGTGGTGGATGGGATGAGGTGCTGCCTATAGGAGAGTGAGAAGGAGAACCAGAATAGTATATTTACTCTCCATGGGCCTCAGCAAAGTAGCTAAACCTGACTGTCTCCTCATCTTGCCCAAACAGACTCAGTGGCTGGGAAGCCTTGCAAGGAGCAAAGCATGAGCAGCAGGTGGTGCCATCTGTCCCACTCTAATTCCTTCTCGCTCAAACAATTTATGTCCCAGTTAGTGAGGAAAGTGAAGAAAACAACAACAACAAACACACACACAAACCCCAAACCAAATGAAAACGAACAAAACCCCCACAACCAACCAACAACAACAAAACCCCAGACAAAACAACAAACCCACAACCCTAATAGCCAGCAGTGAGAGAACTGGAGGCAAGGAAGCAGAAGGCTAACTTTAACTAAAGAAAAGAAAATTTAAATCTATTTTTTTAAAGTGACTGTTAAATGATGCCTCCTCTACACAGTCTACTCTTTTGCTCCTGTGCCTGAAGATGAATGATTAGATAGAAAAATCAAAGCACAATGTGGTTTTATCAGTAACATTGCTCCTCCATTGGTGTGAGAAGATACTGGAGGCTGGAGTGGGACCACAGTCCCACGAGCTTCTCTTCCAGCTTTTCTGCTCTGCACTGGTGGGAATGTAACTTCAGAAACGGCCCAGGCCACCTTGGGAAACACTGCATCACCTCCTGTGCATCGCTGTCATCACTGTCTAACCTGAGTTTGCCACTGCGACGTGACCGCTATGAAACAGGGAGACACTGCCTGGCACATCCAGCCCTCCCTTCTGTCACCCGGGCAGGCAGGTTTGCACCGTTTCCACCAGTGTTGCTCTACCTATGGCCAGGGTAAGGGATTTTCTCTGTCAAATCTATCTTATATGTCACAGGCAGTATCCTCTCTCATCTCTGTTTTAATACATACCCATGTATCAAGCTCTCTGGAAAGTGCTGAACAATAAATATCAGCTCCACAATATAAGCAAGAGCCTGTTGCAAGCTCAGCTAAATCAGCCAATACCCAGTGTGCTCTTTGGCTCCACATTGCACGCAGCATAAGAGGCAATTTCTGCCACTTGGACTTAATCAGGTTGAAAGAAGCAACATTTTGTTCTCTTGAGCTCAAGACTAAATTTTTTGGAGCAGATTTCAAAATAAACACCTTAAATACAAGGTAAAAATCATGTTATAACAAAGCAGAAGGCCCCCCCTCCCCTCAATTTATGACCTGCAAGAGTTGTAACTAAGGAGAAAAATAAAGCGATTCACTTCTTCATGATAAGGAAGAAATGACAAAGTATTTGGCACAGTTTAAATGAATTTTATTTTGGAGTCATTCAGAATTTAGACTTTGGACGAACTCCTTATTGAGGCAAATAAAGAATTTGCTGGCACAATGAGGAATAATCTCCTTCCCCAACAAACGAAACAGGGTTTAATTTGATTTAATTTCCGCAATGGTGCAATGAATAATATTCTTTCTGGCTCTGCACGTCCATTGGCATTGTGCTATTGCTGTGCTTGACACACTCATGTTGCAGACATTTTGCACAGGATGCCAGAAGAGCTCAGAGGAATCAAAGATCTCACCATGCTGCTATTATACTGCCCATACTTGTGCATCCTAGCCCTGAACTGTGGGAAATATGATTTGATACAGAGTATGTGCCCAGATAAAGATAAGAGAGAAAATCCAAGGATTGGAGGAGGAGGGAGAGAGATGGTAATCCCCTTTCTGTGCCATATACTTCCTAAAAGCAATGCCTGAGCACACTAAAAATCGACAGCGGGCACACACTCCCGTGCAAGTGGAAGTGATATGAAAAGAACTAAATCAGCAGCTTGCATCCAGTGAAGAAGGAAAGGACCACTAGACCTACCAAAGAGATTAAGCACACGAGACCAGAGCAGTTCCTGGAACAGCTCCACAACAGGAATTTATTCCAGAGATTAACTCTGTTTCTGATTTTAATTTTCACACAGCACCACAAACACCCCTTATCCACCCTCTGGATACCCCTTCTCCAGAGACAAAAAACAGTTGGCAAATGCTACTCCATGCACTTACCGCTGCTTGGACTTGGCTTCGCTTTGGTTTTGAAACACTGACTTTCCACACCTTGAGCCTACCTAATCGTTTCAAGTCTCTGGGGTTTCAAATTTGGTTTTGCTTTTAAGAATTCAAGTTTACTCCCAGCGTGATACATTTTTATATACCTCCCATACACGAATTCAGGCTGAAAGAGCCATTTCCATATGCTCTTGTTGTGAGTAGAACCAGAGCTCGCTGTGCTGGAGCACAGCACGAGCAGCGCTGCCCTTCCAACACCACTTCGCAAACTCACATCTATCTGTCGGACTTGCATGGGCACTGACTATTTTGCAAAAGAAACAAATCTTCCAGAGCTTTACGCTTCACATTCAGTATGACAACTACACCTTTTTTTAAACAGACCTCCAACATTTGGCCTTCAGCACAATAATTTTCCTCAGGCCCAGAATTCACATCCAGCTTATACAGGGTGACAGCACAATGAAGAGTCACTGAATACTACAGAGATGCCCACAATTGTCCTGAGATTACCCCTGTGCTATTATAATATTGAGCACGACTGACGCAACAAGGAGATGTTGCACAAAGTTTTGTCATTTCTCTGTTGGCCACACCACAAAACTCCTGAGGCCCCTGACCAGTGACAAGTCTCAGGACCCTTTGTGTTTGTTATTCCACACTCTTCCCTCCAGACATCCAAAGCAATACTCAGCCAAAAGAAGCTCTGATGTTTTCCGATCACACATAACCTATAACAGAGCAGGAAAACAATGTAGACCCTCCTCTCCTCACAAGCTTGGCATAAGTCTGCAGCTTTTGCTCTCGCAGGAATGCTTTGCTCCCCATGCCGTGCTCAGGAGTGCAGCACTCAGTGTTTTGCCTAATGCAGCCCAGAGATGGGGCTTGTGTGTTACCTTTTGGGAAGCCCGGAACACAAACCCTTGCAGCTCTTCCTCCTCCCCTTACAAGTACAGTTATCCACAGTTCAGCAGCAAAGGCAGGGGAAACGGAGGCTGGTGTAGGGCTCACGATACAATAACCACAAGCCACTAGTAACCAAGTGAATCTTGCTTCCAACCAGTGAAAGACATGAATAATAAACATAAAGATTCCCTGTTCCAACTGTATTGCAAGCCCTGGAGTACGAAAGCTTCAGGCCACCTTTGAAAAAGTCCTGTGGCAAAAAGAAGTGACCCAACCTAAGACTGCTTGATTCAACAGTGACGAGGCAGTGAAAAGACAACATTTTCCTTTCTGCTGTCACTTTGAAGTCTGTTTACTTGCAACCCTAAAAATAAGTGAATTACCTCAAAAAAAAAAAAAAAAGAAAAAAGACTGACGGGTCTCCATAGAAGACCTCAATACCAGATAAATATTCCTCTTACAAAAACGAGCATTAGTGCTCTCAGGTGGCATCTTTCAGCCTGTGAATTGCTAATAAAAAACTGACTTTTCCTAAGTACTTTACTTATTTAACCACTTCTGAAGCAGAATAATGTCTTCCCACTTACACTAAACATATGACAGTTGTTTCCATGAGGCTTGTTAAAACAGTTCTCTGAAAAACCACAGGAAGCAGATCTGACTGAGAATCTATAATTTTCCATTGCTGGCTTTGGAATAGATCAAGATTTGCCCCATAGTAATTTTTATCAAACTAATGGGTATCAGAGCCTGCAGAGTATCCTATGAACAGAAAGATGTGCAATGGGCTGCATTTGCTTTCATGATACCTCCAACAAACAGTGCAGAAAACAAGGCAGGAAGCAGACACAACCCCCTAAGGGTTTTATTCCAGTGTTTTCATGGGCTCTCATCAAAACAAGGAGGGCTTTGCAACACCCAGCAGATGCTGCTCTCTACAGGGTAACTACTGTGTTTTCTCCTACCTTCCTTTGAGGCGGAGGCTGATCCCCAGCCTGACACATGCTCTGTAGAGCTGTCTTGGGACAGGTAGGTCACTTGTTCCAATCCTCTGCGGAGCTCAGACACTTCTGTGTGTTGACTCTGCACCTCCTCCTTCCAACCGCACGGTGTTCAGTGTCTCCCATGGGGTTGTTAGCAACCCAGAAGCTTCCAGAAGGCAGGAGTGGAGCTCAGCAGCTCTCCTGAGCAACTAAAAGGAGAAAGATCACCAACAGCAAGTGAGTAGTGAACTGATTTTCTGGGGTTTGGGTTCGGGTTCTGAAAAGGGCTAAAGAGGAAAAAAATACCCAAAGTCCAAAAGACCATCTTCCTCCTGCTCACATCGAGGGATGATGACATTTTCCCCAGTGACCAGAGAAGCAAACACTCATCCCTTACATCTGTACATGAACTAGAAGAAAGAGGTTAATGTGAAACTCTGATTCATAAGCCATGTGCTCTCCCTCTCCTCAGGGATTTATTTCACCCCTTGAGATTAATTAAACTCTCCTCCTTAAGTAAACAGTATATTCTTAAGAGATTCTGAGGAAAATTTATTCTTCTCACTTCATTTTTTTTTCTGTTATTGTATGTAGTCATCTCTTATTATATCACACCTTTTGTGAATTCCAAACAGCAAACCTAAGTACCACACCATTAGCATACTGCAGGTGCACAAGATCCTCATGAAAATTTACAGTCCCAGGCTAACCCCAGCCAAGTACAGAAAGTAAAGATCAATTTTGCTACATCTGAACTAGACTAGATTTAATTCCATGCAACACATTTCAAAGACAGGTCAGGAAATGCAAGACTTTGTAAGGTCCTGGGCTGAATTACAACCAGTATTAAGGCAGGGGACAGGAGATGTCAGTTGTGGAATATCCTCCTAATGTTTATTAACTTCTCTGTCAACGGGAATCACTGCTCCAACAATAGACTGGCTCAGGAAAAATCATCGTCCATCTGCTCCCAGCTCACATTTGAGGGTAAAGGACTTGGTTTCATTGCTGAAGTGAAAAAAAGTCGTTTGAATTTAAAAGGCACTACGAATGCCTCTATCACATCCAGCCAGTCACACTCGGAGAGCTGCTGAGCTCAGACTGTTTTACAGGGGCACTGACACAGCATGTCAGGAAAAATTAGCAAAGCCATTTAAAAACGTCCAAATCTCCTACTCCAGCGCCTGGGCTGAGGCTGCCACATGCACAGCTGGAGCCGAACGAAGGTCAGCTCGCTTCAGTCCCACGCCACCATGCCAGGCACTGCCGCGGCCACTTGGAAACATTCACCGTCTCCCAAACCACCTTCAAAAAACGGGTTCAGCCAATGCCATGCACTTTTGCTTGTCATTAGCTTAAGTTAAGAACACACTGTCTCAGCATCCCCGCAGTGCTCTTTAAAACGCTGTGCTAAAACCGCACAGTGGCCAGAAATGAGTCAGTAAGGACTCAAATTTCTTATATTTGTATCACTGTGCACAAATGAGTTAACAAACATTCTCCTGACAAAAATCACTACTGTGAAGCCTGGTACAAATCTAAATAATTGTTTGAGTCCAGAGTTTAGAAAGTTAATAAATTAACTGTATGCTGCACTACCTACAAACCTTTAGGCCTCAGAACTAGACAGGTTGCATCGGGTACACTGACATGATAACACTAATTAGATAATAAAACTACAATGTAAAACAAACGATGTCTAGATTAAAAAAAATATAGTGGGTGTTGGAGGTTTTCTCTGTGGGAAGAACACAGGCACATGCATTATTCTGGAGCAAAGTGAAGAATGACTTGTCTAATTGAAACTACGGGGGTGTAGAGGGAAGAGGGTAAGACAGACAGACGGTAATTATAGGAGCTGGAAAGTGGCCAGGACACTGGAGTTAGCAGCTACAGCCTTTCAGAAACCGTTGTGAGATGTTATGTGATTACAAACCATTAAGAACCTAGTTTTAATTCTTATCCAAGTTATATTTGGCAGCAGGGCAAGGCAGTAGTCCAAGACACTGCTTTCATTTGGACTGAAGAACAGAAGTCACCTATACTCTTGCATCCCTATATCCTTTACTGCCAACTTCTTTGAGCGGTTTCTCATCCGAACACTAGCGATGCCTTGGAGAGCGAGTCCCTGGTGAGATGTCACAACCCTGGAGCAGCACAGCCCTTGGCAAAGGTCCCCATGAGCAGGGCTTTCTGCAGGCACCTGCAAAAGGGATCTTGAGGGCTGCCTGAGCAGCCGAAGCGCTGCAGGGGGTGCAGGGCAGCCACGTCTGTGGGGAGTTCCCCAACAAATCCCCACGTTCGCAGATGCCCTTGTGCCACATCTCTGAACGATGCTCAGCCATCACCTCCTTTGGGGACCAGCAGCAGCACCATGGCAGCAAACAAGCAAAATTTCCCTCCTCCCAACCTTAAAAAGTCAAATTCAGTTTCATCAGATCTATGGCAGTTGCAGGGATCCTTTCGATCACAGAGAGTGTAGATTGAGCTACTCCCAAGATATAATACTTTTTTCTGTTTTTAATGCTCTTATTACACATAATTCCCCCAAGTTTCATTTGAAAAGGACGTGTTTCTCAGTTCCACTTACAGCACTTTGCTGTAAGTAGCAAGGATACCATGGAGCTATTCATTACTGTCAGACTTGCAAGAGACTATCACAAGAGTTAAAATGAAATGCCAATACCACGATTTGCTGTTTACAATAGAGTGCGTGTTATTTCCAGACATGATATAGAGGTAGTATAACAGCTTAAGTGTACTAAATGTGCCGTAAACATCTAAATTGCTGTTGATAATTTTTTTTAAAGGATCAAGGAGACTTAAATAAGTATCAGCCCACTTAATTGGGAACAATTGCAGAATGTTTGTCAGAGTCCCCAGAGACCACCTAGATCCACAGACCCAGCTAACAAGGGCTGCAGAGATGATGCACAAGAGAACATCTTGCTCAGCAGAGTCTTCCCATTAAACCCCAGTATGTATGGAAGATGCATTTATCAGCAACTAAAAGAGCCACAGGCCTATATTTCAAACACAGCAACTATTTGAGGCTCCTGTTCCATAGCACTTCAGTTGACTTGTGTTTCCCCCCCAGAACAAACCACCAGTCTTAACAGTGTTTATATGAATACACGTAATGTTCTCATGAACATACTGCTGGAGCTGGGGGGGGCGGGTTAGGTGTGTGCTTCTCCATTCGTTAGTTACTTGAATATTTGTTTCCCTTTCTGCTTCAAAGCAATTCTCCCTTTTCTCATATGATCAGATTCACTTTGGAACGACTAATGTAAAATTAAAAAACAAACAACTAACAAAGCCAGATTTTCTTTTATCTAAAAGGAAACTGTTGTAAGCTTAAAACTTCCCAGCAGCTACTCCAATGTATTTCTTTCCAAACTTCAGCCTCATGCGCCACCCAGAGAAATCATTTTATAATAGGGAACATTACAGAAACATGAAAGTTGCTATGGAAAAGGCTCTTCGGGCATTCCCTGAAGCCCAGTGGTTTGACACATAATACGGCACAATTTCATACAGGCTTGGCCAGATTGGTTTTGGCACCCTCAGTACCTGAGGTACTAACTAGAACTAAGGTACGCTGCCAACCAAACGTCCCTGAAAGATGCTCTGAGCCCTACTGAAGAAACAGGTCCAAACCCCACTACGAGGGACCCACATTCTGTAGCATTGTGTCCTGAGTGTACACTCCGTGATACTTCATTTGGAAAATTATATTCCAGGTTAATAGATGGTGAAATATGAGAGCATTTCATGGCACTGCACAGGATTTCCTCTGTCATTCAGCACTTTGCAAGATATTTGCCCTTCAAAATGCTGTTGAGAGAGCACCAATATACAGGACAATCCAAATACTGGGACATTTTTGGCCCCAGATAACATTAAGGAGAAAAAAAAGAAATTGAAAGGCAAGCTCCTTCTCTTCTTAATAAAAATTTTCTTATCTCTTCTCTATAAATTCTTGCTCTCAGGGTTTTATGTCTCGGTCATTTTTAAAATCACATCAGGCACCAACCTGCTACACAAGTAACAAACCTGCAGGCAGTTATTATTCAACAATGGACTTAAAATTAAGGTAGCAATTTTTAGTTACCTCCAAGCTAAACAAAAACACATTTCCTAAAGTTTCCACCTTCAAAAAAGTAAAAATGATTTATCCATCTTCTTTAGAAAGCAGCAGAAAGGAAATGTACAAGCTGTACTGTGAGAGGAAAAAGAAAGATAAATCAACATACAGAAGATGACTTCTTGTAATGCTTCTCACTGATTGCAGTGCATTTTCACTTGGCTGAATCTCACCTTCACAGGCCCAGAAGCAATGATGACTCCAACAAGTGCAGCAGCCGGAGAGCAGAGGATTGCACGTGGCCGTCTGAAAAGGCCAAAAACCAAGTCTGAACTAAGAGGCACTGCTAAGAGACAACGTTCCGACAGACATCCTGCAGACAGGCTTGTTTATTTGTTCGGCTTTTTCCCCAAGGGTGGAGAAAGAAACAAGCCTCATCAGTACACATTTAAGCATCAAAAAGATAAAATTCTTTTTGAATGAGAATGAGAGGAGAGGACTAGTTCAGCCCTCACCAGACACTGCTCAAGAAGGGGTTGCTGACATTCTTTTGCCCTGAAAATGGATGCAATTTTCACACCTCCCATAGCAAGTTTTGGGCTTCTTTTCAGGATCTAATCTAGCAATGAGGTACACACATGCTCATGGGTGCAGATTGACATCCTGGAGGGCTGGAGGTGGCCAGGGAAGTGAGGGGCAGCTGCTATGGGTGGCATTGGCACAACATGAAATGTTAGAGAGAGATCAGACCTGACTCGCCTGTGTTCTGCTGCTGCAACACTGCTCAGCACAAACAGCTGCATTTCCAGAGGTTACCAGCTGTGCAACACAGAAACCTTTGCACTTCGGGAAAGTCCCAGAATTTTTTTTTTGTTTAAAGCTATCATATCCAAGGTTGCTCTGAGAACAAAACAGCATTTAGTAGAAAAATCCTTTACTGGGAGAAAGAGTTGAGTGATGGAAGAGATGCCTGCAGCTTGCTCTGCATTTCAACCAAGGTGAAATTCCTCTGCAGGGATGCTCTGGGAAGCAGATCCTCTCACCTGGCATGGGTGGACCTGTCTGCGTTGGCACCAAAGAAGGTACAGATCCCTGCAAAACCCCCTCGGATGACAAAAGGAGTGTCCTTTCTGTCCTATTAAATACAGAGAAACACTGGAAAGGAGGACGTGGCCATTCAGGAATACAAGCCTCAGCAGATGTTAGCGTGTAGCATCAATGGAAGACAATCTTGTGGAAAAAGCCCTCTGTGGGCTGCCCATTTAAGGCGCCGCTTGGCTCTGAATCTCTCTGAGAGCAGATTAACCTTGGAGGCAGCCCTGCCAAACCGACAGATTGGCTTGAGAGGAGGCAGACAAGTGACCCAGGTACCACAAACATAAAACATGGGCTTGCTTTTTAATTGCACAGTACCCAGCCAGAAATATTGTCCTCGCTGGCTGGTGTACAAGACACAACATGCATTTTGCTGTGCCAACACACAATGACATTTTATTCAGAAATTCAGCAGAACCACATCTGCCGCTTCAATGGCCAAGTTTTCTGCCTCGGCAAAGCCTGAACTGGATTTTAGCTCCATGGCAAGACAGGTGATAACACGGCGAAGCCTCCATGCCCCTTTCAGTGCTGGCTCTTCACAGGGATGCAAAGGGGCTAACACTTCATTCGGCAGGTGTGGAAAAGCTGTGCACTTCAGATTTCTGTATGTACCACAGGCACCAGAGGTGTTGTCTTGCTTGACTTCAGGGAATAAGCGAGTCTGTGTGAGGAATGCTAAGGTCAGCAGAAAGGGAAAAGAAAGATTGTCAGAAATAGGCCTTAGGCACCCCAGAGATCCATTAAAAAGTGGGAAAGCTCTGAGCAGTAGAGTGTGTCACCCTGTCTCCACAACCCGTTGTCACATTCACTCCATGCACTCTCAGGATGCGGGAAAATCCAAATATAGCTACTCCTCTCCACCAAGTTTTAAGGGGAAAAAAAAGAGAGAAAATGGTGTCCAGAGACATCCAGAAGCACTACCAGGCACCGAAGTACAAACAGTAGGAATCTAGTGTGACATCCCCACACAAGTCACTGTGCTAGAGAAGTACACAAAAACTTTCCTGGAAAAGATTTTAACCAGCTACATAGTTTTCCTATGTTTTGCAGAAGTTTAGATCATCTTAAAATCAAGAATAGGCTACTGAGAGGAAAAAGCCTGCAGGCACCAAACCATTTAGCTTTTTCTATTGGTTTAGCTTAGAAAGTTAGCAGCCAGGCTGAGAGGAGCAGAGACTCCGCAGCCACAGAGACAAGGCCAAGTGGAGACACAAAAACCTGTCTTCCAGTCAGTAGAAGGCTTCAAAATGTTAGCAAAAATGGTGTCAACTAAAAATACAAGTGTCTTCTAGGTAATTCTTCAGTCACTTTTTTTTTTTGTTACACACAATGCCTATATCCACAGTGAAAACATTCGCTGGAGTGGGAAGGGCATAACACAGGGGAGGAAGAACAAGGACTAGTGGAACTCCAAAAGTTTCCATGTTTCATCCTTGGGTTCTGTGAGAGATCTTGACACATACCACCCCAAACCCCTCAGAGGCAGTAAGTGTTTTGCAGCAAACAAGCACTCTTAGGTGGATGTAAACACTCAGATCACAGCCAAACACTTCCAGACTAATACCTGAAATCCTGGCAAGATGTGCCAATGCTCATGCTGTGCAGCAGATACCCTGATTTATGCCTGCAGAAGACAAGAAAAGCCATGGCATGGCCTCCTCAATATTGTTGTCGTAACATCCCCTATTTCAAGTGAAATTCACACAAGGGGTGTTTGGGAGGCTTCACAAATAGCTTATCATGCAGGACACAAAGATTGCAGGAGGGATTTTAAGGGTTATTGCACGCATAGATCCTGAGCTGATAACACATTGGATGGAGGGAGCTCCATCTCCCTCAACAGAAACTCAAGAGCTCGTCCCTCCGCACAGCTCCTGCTTGCCCCTCCGCAAAGCGGGGAGGCTTGACACCGAACCAGCCCCAGGGGAACAGCCTCCTCCATCCACAGCCCCAGAAATGAAAGGCAAAAACAAAAATGCCTTTGTATTTTCATGGGTAGCCTGTGAGATTGCAGACCAGCCGCATCCCTCTCCTTACACAGAGACCACTCCTTGGCATCTCACACACCCCACAGCCCCAGCTCGGCTAGCAGTGTGCTCACAGCACGTGTTTCTAGTTATTCTCTTTTAACCTCTCTGGTTTCACATTACAGAAGGCCAGTATAAGGTACCCAGGTTCACTGTAGGTGGATGGGAGCAGAACTTGATCCAAAAAGAGCAAAATACTGCAGCTGCCATTGAAGTAAAGACTTAGCGTGAAGTCTTAAATCACAGTGACGGGCAGAGACTAAATTGTACACGTGTTGGATTAAGTCACATCAAACTCCAGGCTTCCCATGTACAAACATTTTAACAGCTACCTCTGTACATGCAGATGAAAAACATAAGCAAAGAAATGTAAAAACCAGAAGTGTGTCCTCAGCGCGCGCGGCTGGAGCCAACTGGCACACAGCTGTCACGAGGCTCCGCGCCGCTTCGGCAGAGCCTCAACCAAAATGCCATCTCCCCTCTCCTTGAAACCCTCCTGAAACAAAACCACGCGGCTCAGACCTGCCAAGTCTCCTTTGTTTGGACTGAAACTCACTTGTACTTCGCAGCAGCTCGGTGCAATTTGAAGCTGGCTCAGACCTAAAGTGAAAAGATTAATGGGATATTTGAAATCTCACTCCCATTTTTCCTCAGATCTCACTTATGTAAAAGCTCTGATGTTGGTTGTTGAGCTCCTTAAAACATAATCTGCACAATGTGCCACAGTAAATAAACAGATTTAAGCAGCAAGTCTGTTTAAAATGAGTTTATTTAGAAAGCACACGCATCACTAAAGAGAGCTTATTTCTTATCTAACTCCAAGCACTTAGAAGGCAATCCTTCAGGGGTGTTCTGCAGACAGCGTGAGATTAATTTTGTTTGCAGCAATTATTTTCGGGATGTTCTCCACTCACATTAAGAGGCTGAAAAGTTCGGTTAGTTTCTTGGCTTGGGGATTAGAGAAAAGCTGGAGACATTAAAATAAAAAAAAACTTCAGGCCAAACTTCCCCGGAAGAGCGGCCTCCACTGTGTGGGCAGCCTGGCCTTCAGCAGAAGGAGCAACACGAGTCTCGCACACTCAGACCTGCAACGGGAGGATCTGACAGACCACGAACTCAGCCCTGCTTCTCAGCAGTGGCCTCACAAAAACAAGTTAAGTCCTCCAAACAGTGCCTGAATTAACCAAACTCCCATATGCACAATTCCTACAGACAGAACTGGAGCTGCTCTTTCTGCAGAGAGGCTGGAGAAGACCTCAGGAACCAACAGACACATAAAAATCACTGACCATCAGCGGACAGACCACACCAGCCATTTCTGAAAGCCAGACCACACCCTAGTAACAAGTTGCACCTTTTTCACATAAATCACAAGTGTTCAAGTAACAAGCAGCACAGGTTCAACAGCCTATAGCAACACTTTGGGCCAGCAAAGACTCTGAATTCCCTCTGGAAATCAGGAAAAAGTTGATATTCTTCCTCAATCTGGGAGCCCCTGAAGGGGCCCACTGAAGCCTGCTTATGTTCACCACGGAGTCAAAGCTCACCAGAGGGTAGGGGCTTTGATTTGAAAGGTTACAGGAGAGATGGCAACTTGAGCCCATAGGTTTCCTTCCCACCACGCTGATGAGTTAGCATAGTGCTGACTCAGAACAGCAAGCAGCTGCTGAACTGACAGACACGTTGTCTTTGCTGGCTGCTTGTTCATCTGCACCTCAGGATTTAAATGTGGAAGGGGAGAGACCCACAGTCTCTGGAGCTTACCCCCAGGAGCTGAGAAGGCAAAGGAATGTTTTTTAATCTCAATTTATTATATTGTGATTCAAGTTAGAAAAAGATTTGCATGTTGCCACTCCAATCTGGAGCAATTTAGTCCTTTCAAGTAGCAAGGAACCATATTCTGTTGTGCAGACTCACACTTTAGCATTCACACAAAGTGTTCCCAGCATCCTACATCTCACCATGCCATGTCCTTCCACCCTTCTTGCTCCCACTCCCATGAACATGCCCAAACCACGAATTTCAACAGAAGTGAGACTGTAGGCTCCCTCTGCTTTTTAATTCTGGCTTTCTGTGCCCTGTAAAATACATCAGACAGCACCATCTAACTGATTCAGGTAGCTCCTGAATGTTTCTTTACCTTTTCTGATGCCAAAGCCTGTGGCTGCAGATGTGAGCACACTCACTTGGTACCAGCCCCTGCTGCCTGCATGCCTGTTGAGTAGAGAATTACCAGCTACAGCAAACGGCAACTGTTGTACAAAGTGTTTTAATGTTGCAATGGTGGTAAAAATACTTTAGAGAAAGTAAGTGCTTCCATTGTTTCAGGAAATTAGTTCCATGTGGCACCCTGTTTCCCCACATTGCCAAATGCTGTGTTGTGCAAGCATATTGCAAACACTAACTCTCCACCATGAGCATCAGAAAAATGCTTACACTTTATTCCATGTATAACCCGTCACCCATGAAACATAAGGATGATGACTGACAGGTGTGGAAGAAACGACAACCACAGGCTAGCGAGGAATACAAGTAAAGAGTTGCATACAAACGATAACCCTCTGGCAGAGCAGTGAGGGAGCTCTGACCACCACGACACCCTGTCTCTCCCTGAAGAGCACGCCGCGTGGCCAGGGATGCACGTCGGCTTGGTTAACTCGTGGGGAGTGCACTGAGCACTGATGGTAAGGTATCGTGAATTAAAAAAAAAAAAAAAAAATCACCTCATTTGCTATGTTTGCACAGTAATTCAGAAAAGTCAGCCTGTTTTTGTCCCATAGTACCACATCTTCCACCGTAACATTTCCCAAAGAGCATTTCTCACCAATACAACAATGAAAAGGCGAGTTAAATATTGAATGGGATTTTTAATACACTAATATCCAGGCTGCTGAGCATAGGCCATTTTTCTTACATTATTCTACCAGTTACAATCTTGGAAGTCCCTTTGGCTTTCACATTGAAGCATATAGCACTGCTCTTCCTGCCTGCAGCCAAGAAGGCTGAGCTGAAGTCTGTCTGCCTCTAATTTGGTTTCAGCTTCTTTACATATTTGATTATTTACTGTAACAAGGGACAGATGTTCAGACAGACCTATTTTTCAAACAAATCAAGTCTAACATCTTGAAGACATCTCTAGCTACCTGGACTAATTAAATTAAAACACTCTGTAAAAGCAGGGGTCGATGATACCAAGCTACACCATTACGGCATTTCATAGATTACTTGGCTGAGCACAGAAACGTCATGTTTTCTTCCATTGCAGCATTTCCTGACTCTGTCTCTGGGTGATGCTTTCTATGAATTTTTAGTGCCATGAGCCTTTCCACTCTCTTTCAAGGTCACAGCACTATGTGCTCTGATGCCTCTCACAGTTACTCTACGTTTTCCAGTTTCTGCTCATTACTGCAAGCTGGCAAACACAACAGCCTATAATTTGGATTTAATGCTATAAATCCAAGTCACTCGATTCTAGAGAGAGAAAAAAAATCTCCAAACCTACTATCACCAGTAATACACCCAAACACCACTCGTGGAAGGAGCTGAAAGTAAAAATGCAGGATTTCTAGTCTTTAGCCTCTCCTTTAAACCAACTCCATTTCCTAAAGAAACACAGGACAAATAAGTACCAAAATTTTGTATCTCTAGTAGGGTTTTTTTTCATAAACCAGACACTTTTGAGCCCATTTCCTTAGTTCTGCCAGACTAGCAATTATATCCATTTATCTACTGACTGTTCTCACAGTTCCTGAACTATTTTTTCAGGGCTGTCACATCTCTTTATTTTCCAGGAATAACAGGCTGCTCTGAACTAGTCCATCCACCCAACACAGTAACATACTTCTTTATCTAAAAGTTACAGGCTATCCCCAAATTCTTTGTAGCATAGAAAGCTTTCTTTGGCAAAGCCAAATAGCAACATGGCACAGATCTCCTGCTGACATCAACCAACCTTGAACTTTCGTTGTACTGTGAAGTTGCTAGTAGGCAAAACTCCTCCGCAGAGCAAAACATGAGTAGGAAGAAACTCCAACAGGAACATAAGACTTCAGCTGACAAGTAATTTCTCCCCTGAAGAACACATGGGATAACACTATTACAATAAGTACAATAAGTTCATGATTTGTATCAATAATGCAGCAGCAAGCTGTCAAAGCTTTAGGTGATATAACTCTAGAGACCCAAAAGAAGGGCTTTCTGTAAACAAAATTTCTGAAACTACCCAAACACTTCATTATGTGATCACACTGGAAATAGGTACGGAGATACCATTTTTGCTGTGTAATAGGATTGATACCTGCAGCAATCCAAACTACTGAAATGCATCTGCTTCCTTCCAATGGCCTCTGCTAGGGCAGGCCTGGAGATTTTTGTTCGGAGCAAGGCCCTGTCACAACTAATTTTATCCTGAACCTTAACAGACACTGACCTTCCAGCCTAAACTTGAAGTCCTCAAGCATCTTGCTATAAGGCTGATATCAAATGTGCACAGTGGGTGAAAAGGTCAGCAAACCAAAACCTATAACCCTTTATGAAACATCAACTTCTCTCCAGATTGCAGAATTGTCTGAAAAAAATCTGGTACAAAAAGCCGACATGTCACACATTAAAAGTGTGCAGTTGTAGCTTGCCAACAGAGGTTGTTCACCGAGCTTTAAGCAGGCAACAGCCATGAATCATTTTCTGGACAAGGTAAAACATGCAAACACGTGGTGGCTTACAAGTATGTTCAAAGTAAGCCCTTTACTATCTTTACACAGTGTACTAACCATATATGAGAAATTCCTGACTGGATTCTTCAAGCACTTGGAACACATGAAAGCTGACATGTCTGTCCAGATCCTGCTAAAAGGACCCACTGGAATTTACCAGTTCTGTTTCCTGTGTTGTTACCAACACCACAAAACCACCTGAGAAGCCAAATGTGTGTTGCAGCAACCAGAACCAATCCTCCCCTGCACTCTGGGTGCATAACCTGTGTTTGGCTCATAAAGCTTTGGAGCAAGAGCTGGTCCTTTTCCTTTTAACTTTCACGTAGTACTTAGTATAATGACGCCCAAGAATGTTGATTCTACTGATCGCCATAATGCAATTAAAACCCTGCCGTGACTTCTTTCAGCCTTTTTACTACTGATTTACTACAATTAGCCCTAAAGTCTTCATGAGTCTGGCTGCGACTATTAACAAACCTCAAGAATAGTAAAACTAACCCTAGAAAAGACACCCATCTTTTGATGTCTTGAATGTCAGAGACATTCCTCTCCACAGAGCAGTGATACTGAGTGGAACAAAAACCACTGCAGCGTGAGCCCCAGGTGATGAAAGAATACTTTAAGGTAGGCACTTCTCCATCTCAAGGGTTTCTGGGTTGGTTTGTTTGTGGGGGTTTTTTTGGACACTGGTCTCCCCAATCAAATTTGACCACAAGGGGCAGAAACCCCTCCAGATATGGACTTTGCCATTACTTTCTGTCCCAGTTCCACACTTACAATCATCAGAGCTACTGCTGGGAAGACATGGCTGTATTCATCCGTGGCTCTTCAGATTAAAAAAATAAGGCATTCTCTTCACATCAGATGCAGATCAGTGGTTCATAACTCTGGAAAGGAAAAGGCAGGGTCTGATATATTGAATACCACACATTATCAGCTGTGTAGTGCTTACATCACCCATTTGCTTTCTTCATGAAAATTATTCAGTCTGTGGTTCATGATCAGCCCCTTGAGCAGTAGCATCGAGAGCTGCCACGAGCAGCTGGGTCACCACCCAACACGCACAGCACCAGGCACCCACAGCACCCACCCCAGGAATACAAGAGACAACATGGAGGTGGCTTTGTGAGCTCTGCCCGTGGTGAGTTTTCACTTACTCACTGATGTCTGCACAGCTTTTATGCGACTTTTTACTTGAGAATACAACAGAAGTAGTTACCATAGCAATTTCCACATCACTTGATATTTGTACTACCTTTGCGAGTCAGAGCACCTTTTTATAGAAATTCTTACCAACACATGTGAACTTCCTGATTTTCATGTGGTTTTGGAGGAAAAGAGACACCTTAAACTTCCTGAGATTTCAGAATCCTGTTGAAAAGTGGTGCCTTTGTTTCAAAGGGGAACACTGTATACTGCAAGGCAGAAACTTCATGCATTTCAGAGGAGAGAGAAGTGGCTCATTCCAGAAGTATTCATCATCCACAAAAAAGATGGAGAAATGTCTGCCAAAAAGAAGCCTCTTGCTCCATCAAAGATACAGCACGCTTAAAGAGAAGTTTTGTTTCCATGGCGACTGAATTTGGAGTAGGAACATCCCCTGCATCAGACATTGCTAAATCAAAAACCCAGTTTCTTTTGTTCACATGGCAAGCTGGGGTTTTAACCCTGCCTTTTCCAAACAAACATTTAATTAGTATTTTGTTCTCCCGTTTTGTGTACAGCTTCTCTTCGTAAGTGAAGCAGAAAAAAGCAAGAAGGTGCAATTAAATATCAGAAACTTGATCATGCAATCTTAATAATCAGAAACAGCTCTATTTTTCAATAGCATGCCAGTATTTTTAAAAATATCAGTAACAAGCTGTCCATTAAAGACAATTACCAATTATGCATAAGCCAGTAATATACAAGTTTTTCTTTATTTTCCTCACCTCTCAGATATAAAAGATAACCCTTCCCTCATGCTATCAATCTCACACTTTTCTAAAGAACGAGGAAAAAAAGGATTTTCAGCAGCCAGCTTTGCAGGGACGGTTACCTGGAGCACAGTTAGATGTAGGAAAGGGCAACTCAGAGCTGAAGGTCCTCAACATTTTGATCAGTCGCCTGCCTGTTTAAAATTCTGATCTCACCTATACCACAAAAACTGGCAACAGCTCCACTTCACTCACTCAGATTACTGCTGTTCAGACCAATACCAGGCACTGGACTCGAGACAAAGGTCTTTAGCTTGAGCACCTCACCTTGTGCATTGCCAAAGCACCGCACGATGCACAAGATTGTGTGAAGGCAGCGAGAGGTGAAACGGGAAAGCACAGCTGTGTGTCAGGGCCATACTGAGGGGCCGATGGTGCCGTGGCTTTTTAGCACTGCATGACTAGATGATCTTTTGAGGTCCCTTCCAACCCCTAACATTCTGTAATTCTGTGAACGGAAAAAATGGTTGAATCCTTTGTTGCTCTGAGGATGTATCTTTGGTGATCTCGCATGTAGCACATCATTTTTGCTGCTGAAACGAAAGGGTAAGTTTTAGCACTTAGGTTGTGGCTACAGTCACTGAAAGCAAAATCTGACACAGCTACTGAAGCTACAAGCACCTTCTGGGAGCTGCAAATGATCTGCTGTCATATGCAAGTTAGGGAAACTGTACAGAAGTGGACAAAAAAGTCCATTAGGGCTTTTTTTTTTTTTTTAATGTGTTTGATATACAGAAACTGGAGTTAACTTAAAAGGGTATTTAACAGAGTTAGTTGCTAAAGCATTTCTGACCAACATTTGCCAAGTTGTATAATTCTCAGCATAGAGGAATTTATTTTTTTCCAGTTAACAAAATGCTTCAGTACTTCTTTCTATATAAAATAAAGAATGCCAGCAGAAAGCAAGAAACCTAGTAAAACAATGAACATTGGATGTTTCCTTTTAGATGTAACTGAAGGATCAGAGTCATCCAAGTTGCCCCACAATTTCCAGTTTAAGACCCTTTCTCAGTTATTTATGCCATTACCAAGCTTTAGGCTAAAAGTTTACATGCTGGCTGTATGCCTCAAGCAATTTTTTTATTTATTTTTTTTTAAATTTCAGCTAAAACAGTACAGCTGTTTCTGAATGAAAATGAAGAAACAGTATGCTGTTTTGCCTACAGTAAAAAGCTTTCAGCCTTTGTCTCATTTGGCTCTACCCACCCTGCAACTGAGAATGCAACTCAAAGCTTTGGCAACCAGTGGCACTGGGGCAAGAACTTTTTGTGCCATCTCCAGGAAAATCCACTCAAATTTCGCCACTTTACCAGCTTTGGAAAACAAAACCTCAACTGGTACGTGCTTGTAAGCATTCAAGCTTCTTTTCCTTAAGTGTGGCACACTATACCTTGGCCTTAAAACATAAGGTTTTGTTGACTACTGCCAACAACAGCATTGCCCAAAGTCCCGCGGTATATGCAACCAAGCAGGCAGAAGCCTGATGTTGAATAAAACTCCCTCTTTCAAATCCCCTGGGTCTGACTGCTTTTTCAATAGCATATTGCCCCACCATAAATCTCACTGGACTGACTGTAGAAACAAACAAAAGTAAAAAAGTACAAAAACAATCAAGGCAAATTAATTTGGAAATTCAAAAGCTTCTTCATCAACTTCTGAAGATGGAAATTTTTTGCATCCAGTTTTAGCAGAACCTGCCATACGAGAAACAACTGAAACCTAACTTTTATTTGGAGTAGAGCAAAATGAGTCTTTCAATTAAGTTTGCGTACAAAAGCTGCGGTTTTAAGTCATCCTAAACAATAAATTTATTCTACATTTATGGAGTTAAATGAAATGTTTTCACTTAAGTGTTATCTACAAAGAAGCCTGTTTACTAAGTCAAATCTTGTGATATCAACAGTTTAGTTGTTTGGAAAACACGATGATGAACGAGACTCCTCTCAGCTCACCTAATGGTGGGTGTCTAACAAGGTGGAATGAAGTGGTTTCTAGAGATTCCTGTCTCTCTCAGCTGGCTACTGAATGCAGCTAAGACCAGACACTCAGCTTCTAGGCAGAAAAAGCTAGATGAAATGAGTCCTATCCAGAGATTAATTTTATTTAAACCACTGGATATCAACTGCTTCTGCTCCCAAAAGAAGGAACTGCAGGATGAATCTTGGCTCATGGCCTTACGTCAGGGATTCCAGCTGCAAGCACCAGCTTGACTTGCGTTGCCTTCATCATACTTTAAAGAGTTTTCTTTAGAACTGCAACATGAACTACTTAGAAATACAGTAACAATTTACTGGCACTAAGAAACATTTCTGGATCCTGCACAGTCAAGGCCTGGGAGGGAAGATTCTCACCATGTCACAAAGTGCAGGAAAGATCCAGGGTGGGAACATGGCATTTTACAAGTCTCAGCCACAATTGTCATCATTAAAAAGACAAAAGAAAGTAAGCAAATAAAACCTCTTTCTTTTGATGCATCAATAATGTGCAATCATGTGCCAAACTCCACTAGAAGGGGCAAACCCAACCCATTCCCATTGCTTTGTGTTGGCATGCAGTGAATTTTGCCTCCAGTTCCCACCAAGGCAGCTCAAGTTCTTCTGTCTCACAGCCTTTCATTGATCATGTTACCTGAGCTCCTTCTGGCTGCCCACTTCAACATGATAGCTGAACCTTCCGGTTTACATTCCCAGTCTCATGTAAGGGTGAATCCAGCATCAATATGCTGGTATTTTTCGAAATAGACATTATATCTGAAGTTGCTGCTCAGATAAAAACAAGCTTTGCTTTTTACTATAATCTACTGAACAAAGACAGACTAGAAGCCATGGGGTGTCCATTTCTCCCACAATTTATGTTTAGTCTCATTAGCTTAACAAGTAGGTAACAGAACAAATTATATCTATTCAGCACAAACTGGGCAGCATCCTTTTGAGCTTTCTTTCCAACTTTTCGTAAGTTCCATACACCTGAACGAGGAAATTAATACATTAAGTACTAGAGGTTAATAAAAACATAGTAATGAGAAAACTTTATCTTCAGTCCTAAAATCGACATTTATAATTTTTTTTAAAAAAGTTGATGTTGTGGAAAGGTTCAAATACAGAAGAAAATATTTGAGATCTATTGTGCACAGGCCAAGAACTTTAAAAATGAGACTGGGAGGAGAAGCACATTGTATTTTCAAATTAACTAAACCCAGTGGTCAATAGGTTACAAATTGTTAAATAAGATGCCTGTTCATACAAGCTCTCTTCATTATTTACTCATTAGCACTTACAAAACAGTAAGGGTTTACTAATACAAACACCAGAGCCTGTTACTCAAAGCATCCTTTACAACCTCCTGGCAACTGGCCTTTCTGAAGGATGAGTAAGGGACGGCAACGAGCAATTTGGTAACAGCATCACGTCCCTCAGCCCTGTCAAACTCCACAGACTGCAAGAAACAAGCTGGCTTGGTGCAGTGCCACATCTTCAACCTGGCAGCGGCTCGGCACAGGGAGCCAGCAATTCGGCATTAGCCACCACTTGTCCTGCAGGTCCAAGGGTCTTTCCAGGCTCACTGGTGCTCTCCTTCTAGTTATTCTGATCCCCAGAGCACTACGATTTTCTGCCAATTTTGCATACACTGCTGTTTTCCGAAATTCCAGGTCAGCGTTTACACGTGTTTCACAATGATCACTCCTAACAGCCATTGAGAGAAACGTGTTATTGTGTCTTAATTTCCTATGAACTGCTGGCTAAGACTACATAGAAAGTTGTGAGTGCCAGATGGTCCAATTTATTTTCCTTATTCTTGCAGCATCTTTATTGAGCCATTAGCACTTTACACGTTTTGCCATTTAAAAGCATAAACACTTTGCCATCACACCTAAAATTGCCTTAGCTATTACCTTTGCTGTGTCACTGGTTACCAGTCAGCATCATTGGTTTGCCAGTACTGTAGCCAAAGTATAGATAAGAGAACTACAAGTCCCAAACTGCAAACACCTTTCAGAAAAACTGAGTGTCAAGCAAAGCGTGACTGGTGGGCAACCACAGCTATGACTGGGAAATCCTGTCATTGAGCTTGGAAAGTGAAAGACGAGTATCCAAAGCACAACACAATCAGCAGCATTTACTTTGTCATGGCTCAGATAATGACTTGAAACACTTCATAGAGACAAACAGAAAGTTTGAGATCTACTACTTTTATTTCCCCGGTTGGCTCTAACTTGGCTGACTGAAGAAATGGGTTACTTAAATCAATCATTGATGAACAGTCAAATGACCATCAGCTGAAGGTGACCATCATAATAACAGACAGGAAATGCTGATACCCTCCTATCTTACTTTGAAGTATGTCTATGAAGAAAGACTCTGTCAACAGCCAGAAAAAAAAAAGAAAACCAGAAAGTTATGAAAAAGCCACTTGAATTTACAGCTCCAAAGCAGCACGTGTGAAAGTAAATACTTGAGTGTTTTTCTGAGCAAACGTGGGCTGGAGCACTTCACTGAGGTCCAGCACTTCACCAGCCCATCCAGGAATAACGGATGCTAGTCTTTTAATTTCAGTATCTTTTCTGTCTGAGAATTCCCACAGCAGATCCTTCAATACAAAGGAAAAGCTGCTTTCCAGCCAGCCGCAGACCTAGGCAATATGAAAGTGGGATCCTTACCATCTGCTATCTGGAAGCAGTTCAACATGCCTCATTTCTGCAAGGAAAACAATGAAGACGACTGTTGTGTTACTCACAGTTACATTTAACGACAAAAGCCTTAAAATCTCACTTTCTTCCCAGTCCGAGGCTTTCTGAAGCCCACTGTCTCTTCCCAAGCACAACCTGACCTGGAATTGTCCCCACCCTCTTGCTGTCTAGACCTTCTGCATCATACCAGCTCTGATCCCAAACAGCTCTTCCACATGATAATTTGGGGGGAAACAGTACGAGAGTCCTAATCAGAAGAGTGTGACAAGCATTCCAGCATTATTAAACTTTCCCACTTATTTTATTGGGGGGGGGTTAATTTGACTTTTTTTTTCTTTCCTTTGTTTCGGCACTTATTGAGCTATTAGATTAAAAAAAAAAAAAAAGAAAAANAAAAAAAAAAAAGAAAAAAAAAGCTGGGGGCTACTTCACTGAGACCAGCAGCCATGGAGGGAGTCTGGTTTTATTATTTATCATGCCATTTAGGTTGTCCTTTGTCACCCGTGTTGCTCAAGTCAGTTTACTGTACTGTTCATTTACCCAATGCAGAATTACTTCTCTGTTGTAAGACAAAGCAATGTGATAACACAGGCCAGTCACTCAGGCGAGGTAACAGCTTCCGCTTCATTTATATGGAAAATGGCAATTTGCAACAGCCTTAACATGGGAAATATTCTGGATCAGATAACATAATCATCTGCCTATGCTCCTTGGAGGCCAGTAACTCTTGTTCAGCATCTCACCTAGGAATAAAGCTTGGCTATCTCAAAAAAGTGTTAATTAACTAAAACTCCATTTTGAAAAAAAAAAAACAGTATCTGCACAGGAGAGTTTGGCAAATGTTTCTTTTCCAAATCATTTAATTTATTTGAACAAAACACTACATTTTAGCTTTAATTACAGTTTGACCAGCTATACTGCTGCTTCCCAGGGAACTACAAATCTGCAGCACAAAAGCAGCCTTCAGTGACTGGATGAACTTTCTATTTTGTCTCCTCTTTCTTCTGTAAAAGTCAGCTGTCCGAACAGTCTTTTCTCTGGTTGAGAGCCATATGGGATACAGCTTTACAGTCCTATTGCAAATCCACTGCCTGGGGAAACCTCTAATCCCGAGCCCTGCAACTGTGCCATAATCTGAATTAACAAGTCTGGAATTGCTGAAGATGTATAAATATTATTACTCATTTGATAGATGGTTGGAAGGAGTTCTCCAGGAAGGCAAACTCAAAGCATCATGTAGGTGTTATTTCTTAGACTTTTTATGTAAACATCACTGCGAAGAGTAGAGGAGTAGGACAGAGAACAGTAGCTTCCCAGTTCAAACCATATGGAGAATGGAGTAAGGAGTGCAGCACAAAGAATCTGTCTTCACGCTACACAGGAAGGATGTTTAGGGGGGAGTTTCTAGACAAGCTGCAACTGAGCCTGGGTGTTATTTATTCAGGCAGCCTGAAAACATCCTTCAGTTGCCATGTGGAAGGTGGCAGAGGAGTACAAGTAACAGCCCCTGTTTGGAGCCAGTAGGGTGATGGCTGAGGCTTCATCCTCTGCTTGGTCTCTGTGGCCCTTGGAGGTGACAAGACTGTCACAAGGTGATGGAACGAGAGTCTCAGAGACACAGACTAAGGGCTCTTTGCTTCACGAGACAGCTCCCAGCACCTGGCACTGCAGGGATCAGTGTTCCCCACTGTCTCATCTGCTAAAGGATACTCAGTGTGGGATTCCTGAGGATCTCTTAACCCAGCTCCTGGATAGTACTGCTACCACAATAAAAAATTAGTTAAGGCAATACTCATAATTGCACAACAGAATAATATTATTCATGTTACTAATATTACAATAAACTTCAGGGTTTTTTCCTTTCAAAAATCCCCAGATACTCCACAGGCACCAAGTGCATGATCTTTCCCACTGTAGGTACAGTCTGAGTAACGCAGCTCTGCATATGGGGCATTTCCCATGACTCAGGGAGCTGAAGTCATTCTTGCCTCCTGGCATAGCCTGACACAAAACTCACTGCTACCAGAGCTTTGAGACGCTGGCAGTTCTTGCAAGTGTGATGTTCTGCCTTGGGGAGGGAGATGATGTATCACACAGTTACGTATTTTCCAACCAGAACTTCTGGTATGGGTATAAAATTGTGGGCCAGGCAGCCAGACCTTGGTTCTGTTCCTAATAAAAAAGGCCACTGCTCCCACAAGAGTGTCTCTCCAAGGATGACAGGGAGGTGTTGCCTCCCCAGAAATGCCATGTTCTCAGTCCACACTGGGACATTTCTTGGGTATTGGTTACATATGCATTAAGTTTGAACGTACCACTTCTGTCCACCTGTCTCCACAACTCAGGGTGATGTTACAGGAGAAATGAACAGTAGGAATAACTGTTCCTGACAAGTGGCTGGGCTGTGGCAGGATGCACAGGGTGGTGGCAGGGTGCGCTTCAGCCAGCCTGCACATGGTGCTTGCAGGCCGCGTGTCCAACAGCCGCCCTGGTGCAGAGAGGCTGCCGGCGCTGCGCGGCTCTGGCCACCCTCTAGTGCCTCACACACCGCGTCACCCGCTGCCACCGCCGCTTCCGCCTGCTGCCGGAGCCACAGCTCTGCTCATTCAGCCAGCAGTTGATGTCTATAAATTCAAACATGATTTTGGTACGTTTAGTAACCACGCATTAGTATCTGCTCTTCATTTAAAAAAACAAAAACAAAAACAACATATATTTCTCATCAGCAGAAGCCAAATCTACAGATTGCAAAACTGGGCAGAACTAACAGATAACGAAACGCTCTGCCCACTTACACGCATGCCGAAATCATTAGTGCTCCTTGTTCCAGTAAGCACTTCTCAGCAGTGAGCTGAAATGTTTTCAATCAGATTCCGGACTTTTGTTACATGCAGAAATTATTGCTCACCTGCCTTGTTTTGCCCCAGTTCACCAGTTTTGACTGGCAAAGGCACTTCTGTTCCAGAGCAGTGTTTCTGCTCAGAGCCTCCACCCTCAGACACTCAGCCAGACCAGAGTCCGGATCCCTCTATGCAGCCAAGGGGCTCTGGGTCACTCCAACTACACCACTGGGGGTTGTTGCTGTGTGAGTTTTGGTGGTTGTTTATTTATTTGTCCCTGAACATTTGCAGGACAGAAAGACAGTTTTAGATCCTCCTCCTGCTTTCCCAACACCTTCATTGTGCATCAGACACTCCTGCAAGCCTGACTGTTTAAAGCATCTATAAAGAAAACTCGCAGTATTTATTAAAAAGCTGCACAAACACCTCTTGGGGATGTTTCAAAGCCACCCTTATATGAAAAATTTCAGTCAAAGCATGAGCTTCACTTTTCACTATGTCAAACCTCATTATATTCTGCTCTTGCAAATGGTAGAATAATTTAGGTTAGGGTTAGGGTCATTAGGGTTAGGGTCATTAGGGTCATTAGGGTTTATGGTTAGGGTCATTAGGGTTAGGGTTCAGGGTTAGGGTTAGGCTTAGAGTCAGTAGGGTTAGGCTTAGGGTTAGGGTCATTAGGGTTCTCGTTAGGGTTAAGGTTAGGGTCAGTAAGGTTAGGCTTAGGGTTCAGTCAGGATTAGCGTCATCAGGGTTAAGGTCATTAGGATTAGGTTAGGGTTAGGGCTAGTTTACAGGTTAGGGGGTTAGGGTTATGGTTAGGGTTACAGTTAGGGTTAAGGATTAGGGTAGGATTAGGGTTACGTTATGGTTAGGGTCATTAGGGTAGGGTTAAGGTTAGAGTTAGGGTTAGGGTAAGGGTAGGGTTAAGGTTAGGGTTATGGTCATTAGTGTTAGGGTTAGGGTTTAGGATTAGGGCTAGGGTCATTTGAGTTAGGGTTAGGGTTCGAGTTGGGTTACCATTAGGGAATAGGGTTAGGGGTTAGGGTCTAAAGACCTGTATTTTTCACTTACTTTATAGCATGTGATTAAGATAACTTAGAATAAACTCAAGGAAAATGAGGTCATAAAAATTAACTTTTGCGAAAATCACAAATCGCTTACAAGAAGTGTACTAATTTCTTAAATTAGGAAAAGAAAAAAAAAAATATATAATATATATACTATGACTGATCACATGGCATTGCCTCCCTAGTCCGAAAACCAGGCTGCACCATTTAATTTTCGAACTTCCTAGAAATTCACATTTGAGTTTGAATTCTGCAAGCAAGTTTTAGCTCCCAGAGAATCTCATTAAATCACAGAAACCAACACCTCTCACCCAGACTCAGATGATTCAAAATTCTTACCCAGGATGTGAAGAATATCTTTAGAGTCTAAAGGAGTTATTATTGACAAACAAAATCTACAGATGCTTCATGAATTCACAGAATTCACAGATGTGACAAATACTCTGTCACTGGCAGAGTTCACACATGATAAAATAATTGAGTTATCTCAGCTTAAAATGTGTTGCTTCCTTTAGAAGCAAATGGCAAAAGTTTATCATATATCTGATGTTACCAACTTATTTTGATATATTTTTTTTTCAATCAGTAAAGACACTTCCTCTGAATTAGTTTTGTTTATAGCTGTTCAAACCAAACCAGACGGGAATTCAAATCGTGGAGCTACAGATCATTGTAGAAATCTCTCATTCACTATACTATTACGAACTAGGTTAGTTCAACTTCAAGGTTCCTCCTGCATTTTATAGCGCCTGCCATAAACCCGGAAACCACAGGCCAAACAAGCCTGAACACAAGCCTTCACTGAGCTGTGCTCAGTTTGACCATCAAAGAGAGCTAGAAAGCTTTCAAGCCATACAGTAATGCTGCCAACATAACATTTCAGAAATACAGATGTTTTCTAAAGACACCGTTGAACCCCAACATGCTTTGTGTTGCTAAGTCTCACGGGAGCAGTCATTTCAAAGCAGCTTGTCAGGAAGGGCAGTTTTAATTTATCAACTACGCTCGTTGACGTCCCTAAAACATGTTTACAACAAAATCTCAAAGGTATCGACCCAGTCACCAAAAGTCCCAGTCACGAGACAGTTGCCGCTGAATGACAACCCTGGTTCCCTGTGGTTGGCTCATTGTTAAAATAAAATGAATGAGAGTCCAAAGCAGCCGTGTTTCCACAGCCACAGACAACTGCAGAAACCTGAGCTTCTCTTTCAAAGAAGTTTGGCTTTTCTAACAATCAAAACACTCCACAGTAAAGAGGAGTAGCTCTGTCCGTGTCTCCAGACATGGCTGCTTGTGTGCATGCCGTTCTTATGGAAGAATAGGAAATTATGCTGCAGAAGTGAAAGTATGCAAAGCTATCCCAAGGGAAGCTGGAGAGAAAGCTTGCTACTTGATCTCAATGATTTTTATTTCCAAAGACCAGGATTTCTCAGCAGACAGTAACTATACCTAAAAATTCTTTATACATTAAGCCTGCCACACCTGTTTCCTTTTTATCCATCAGGAAAAGAAACATCAAGTCAAAGGCTCTACCAAACTTGTCAAAACAAGAGAATGTTCCTACATGTCCGCCTCATCAATCAGCTGCTGCCACTGCAGGAAGTGCAGTATTAGGTTTCAGATGATAATAAACAATTTTTATATTTGACATTGATTTCTAGCTTGTCATTTTTTATTAATATCTCAGCCCAAAAGAGAAGAAAGAGTATAAAGCAAGGTGGAGAGATGAGACTCTTAGTGGACATATTGTACTTGATCTTGCTGATAACTCACATTGGCCTTATCCATTGAAGAATGTAAACTTTTCTGCCCAGGACATCTGGTCTTCAGTGCTGTAAGGCTTTTATAAGGCCATCTATTTTTATCTTGTTTTCACAGTTAGAAGAGGACATGAAAGACAGTATTACAGGTGGGAGAAACAGCTGGTTTCTGTACTAGTTATATACAGCGAGTTCAAAAAGACAAACCCAATTTCAAAGCAGTCTATTTCATGATGGCAGCATGCTACAATTACACAAAAATTCACAAACACTGGAAGGGGCATCTAGCAGTAACCATTTGAAACTCTGTGCCCTGGCCTTTCAAGTGGTAAGAGTTTCATTCATGGACGGTTCATGGTTGCAGAGATATAGTGATTCCAAATGGGGTCCCTCTTTTTGAAGCACCTATATTTGTCCAAAACTGAAAAGGCTAGGTAGATCGGATTATTGCTGTTAATTAGGAAAGTGGCTGTAGGCTTCATTCCTATGGCAAAGGAGAGAGCATTTACAGAAACTCTACTTGTTCAGCTCTGCAGCCACTTCAGTTTAATCTGGCCTCTGTATTCTGGAAAGACAGGATGAAATCAAAGCTCCCAGGCCCACCAAGCCCCTGGGCTCCCCGTGTCACCCACGCGCTGGGACACAACAGTGACCAGCTTCCCCTTTTGGCAGGATGCTTCACCCGAGGTAAGTAACTCGGCCTTGGCTGCTGTTCCGGGGTCATCTCTATAAGACGTAAAATCACTACGTGACAGCAAGATGGCAAATGATTAGCTAATGTTTGTGAAGTGCTAAGAATTGTTATGACAGACCTTGCTCCCGCCAAATGCAGGAAAATCAATTAATCCATCTCAGTGCCGATCCATCTCGGTTCCAATCGATGTAGTAATCAGCTGTCTGAATGCTATTTTCTATCAGTCACACAACAGTTTTCATGTTGTTTTAATACAAGCAGTTTATTCCGGGGTTGGGAAGTGTGTAAACCCCACATTAGAATGCAATTAAATTTCACACTAGTTTTTCTTCTTCACAAAGTGCTTACTCATCTCTAACCTCTGCTCTAGCATCAAGCACCATGGAAATACAAATTTGAGTTAATTTCTAGAATCAGTACCTTGATGTACCTTGAATGAAAAAACTGACGAAGTCATGATTAAGATGCAAAAAATGTGGTTGGAAACTGCTCTCAAACTATACAAAATTGTTTCTGCTGTAATGTGAGGGAGCTGCTGCCCTGTGGCTGCTGTTTATTGTGGTAACCATTGTCTCCTTGCTACCTCCAACCCTCTCATCTATTTGGTACAGTCATCTTTTGGTTCTCACAACTAAAGCACAGTGTTTTTCACAGGAATGTGCTTTTGTTCTGTGTCCTATCTTGCATAATGGGGCCTTAATATGGGCTTCTACATGCTAAATAATAATGTTTAGCATTTTCATGTCTTCCATTATAGCCATTCTGCGTTGGCTTGTGCTGCTGTAAGGGAAAAATAATCAGTTGTGTGCCTCCAGGGTAATCCTGGTCCTAGGGGATGAAGCTGAATTTTAAATTCAACACCTCATAAGCCCAGCAATTTCTGCTGATTCAGGTGTATGTGTGACGAGCAGCTGTCCCAGGGAATCCAACGCTGATCTCACACCCACAGGCTCCCTGAGGCAGAGGGGAAACCCTTCTGTTTGTACCACACCGCAGATGAGTCTTGGACAGCTGTGCCAGAGCGTCAGGACTTTAAAGGGACATTAAAAACAGGTCATGCAGATGGGCGTGCAGTTGAAGTGGAATTACTATAAATGCTGGACTACAAAGTCTGCAGAGACACCTTCTTTAAGAAAGCACAACTCTGCAGCCCATGGGTCTCTAAATTCAGAGTCTTGGGACCTATTTTTCCAGCAGACTTTTAGTATCCTGAGCAGCAGCATACAGCAAAATCACAATAATCAGGAGAGTCTCAGGATAAAGTGGCAGCACATAAGGCTGCACATAATTCAGCTATGTTAACAGTGTGCCAGGAGACATAATACCTGTTCTTTAAGTATGTACTAGAAAGCTTCATTAAAAGTTTGTTTTGAAGTAATTTTTCTGCTTCTTTGTTCTCTCAGTTCCTTTAAAGCTGGTTGTTGGGTTTTTTTCCCTTGAAAACAAATCATACTTAGAATAAAGAGACCGTTGACCTACATTCTCTCAGCTGTATTATATTTAATTGTGAGTCATGTCAAAAGAAATTCAGGAGTGAAGTGATCGGCACCAAGACAGGCTGCAAAAACACCTACCTCTCAAACTCCTAAGCCTCACATTTGAAGCCATTAGAATAAGCTCTTTGAAAGATCCAAGCAGGATTTCCAATGACTGAATTTTTTTCCGAGACACACTGGAGCAAGGCTTTTCACATCATAGAAAAGCCACTTAACTCCCGTGCACGGACCAACCTGAGCCAAACACAGGCACATTAAAGTCAGAATATATGTTGACTAAAACCACCTCCATATTCAGGAATGTTATGACCAGATTGCTGTGGTCTGTCAAAACAAGAGCAAGGAGTGCTTGCAGCAAAGCAGGAGATGCCCACACCTGCATATTCTAAGCTAAAGACTGTAAGGGAACAAATAAAATACTCCTGTAGTAAAACCAGTATTGGTTATTTTGGTTTATACACATCTAAAAGGAATGTCACGTGTCTTGGGGAAGAGGGATAGAAGCACTTAAAGATGCTCTTGGAGTAAGGAGCCCAATTCTGCTTGACCTGCTTCAGTGTCCAGGCACGGATCCTTGCAGCGTCCCCAGCACGGACTGTGCTGTACGGCACTGCACGGGGCTGCTGGCACAGCCGCACAGGAACAGGCCCACAAAAAGCTCTCCCTGACTCCAGGCAGGAGTTGTGTTTCCTGGGGACAGGTAAGTACCAGTCCCTTCCCAATTCAGGACATGGCGTTGCTAAAGAGATTCTGTAAAATGCTGGGAGACTTTACAAATCACCCTTGGCCATCAAGCCTGAAGTCATTTTGGTAAACAGCTTAAAACACAGGAGATACCTCAAGCTCGGTGAAGGGTTTGCACAGGCCCATGACCCTGCCAAGCATGGAAGGTCCTGGTACCCAGCGCTCTTGTACAGTCCCTCTGCTGTCTGGACACGCTCATTTTGCTGTGGTTTTGGTGCACAGCCAGCAAGTGTTTTACCCAAAACCACATTCATACACCCTTGAGTATAACAAAGTGCTATAAATCAAGGTGAATTTGAATGCTGTCAGCAAAAAAATTCCATAAACCATGAATTCACCAAGTAACAAAAGTACCAGGAAGTAAATCTCAAGAGTTACACATACAAAATACGCTGGCATGCTTGTATGTGCAGACACAGTTTATACACCTCAAATAAGCTGTTGCTTGTGCAGTTATTCATATTTTGGCTTCAAAGCCAGCTACTGCTATGGATTTCAAAAGTTCCCTTTACTGCACACAGCTTATGTTTGCCGGACTCTTGACTACTTTCAGAACAAATGCATGGAAA
Source organism: Pampusana beccarii (assembly GCA_013399365.1). Taxonomy (NCBI): domain Eukaryota; kingdom Metazoa; phylum Chordata; class Aves; order Columbiformes; family Columbidae; genus Pampusana; species Pampusana beccarii. Next base: position 961,409 of record VWYH01007773.1, read on the forward strand.
TACAAAAAAGAGCAGGAGCAAAGACTAATGCAAACTACTATTAAATGTAATACTAAATTAAATCAGTTAAAACCGTATTGTAAATGTGCCTATTTCCATACGTTGCTGTTCAAAAACCACAGCTGATTCAAGAAAAGGAATGCTAGTGAAGACCAAGGAGATTCATCCATTCTCATACCAGCTTAAAAGATAACTATAGATAGATGTAGTATAGATAGTAACGACAGATATAGATGAACAGCTTGGAGTCTTTATTCCATTTGCTTATTTATATAGCACTGGAAAAAAATATCTAATCTCTTGCTGTTAACACAAAAAATTTTCAGAACATACCACAGATTTCATGATTCGGGCAGCACACCATTTCCTAAGACTATAAATATGCTTTTTCCTTTGTGCAGCACCAGAAACTCCATAAGGGAACAAAGGCCAGTAGTAAATTTCCAAGCTCATTTTGAGAAGCTTTTGTTTATCTTGCATTATTTTGTTCTCTATTGTCCCTCTCAATGGTGTCTTGAATGTAACACCTAACACTTACGGGGTAACAGTTTTCTGGGAAGCAATCAGCATATGCAAGGTAACATTAAACGCAAATTGGCAACTTGGTGCAAATATTAACTCTGATCTCTAGAAAGGTGAAAGAAAAGGTTCTCTCTGTATGATGATGAAAAAACCCTTTTTGGAAACACTAAGCATCAGGAATGTTTGCTGTCCTGTACCTAATAAGTAGATACCACCACACCTGGGACGAACAAGCAGCCAAGTTCGATGAGCTGCTGTTGCTGGGTTTGTGGCAGCTTCCATTTGGAGAAGGAGGAAGCTGTAAAATAGAGGATGATTTTAAAAAAATCACCTTGAGTGGAGCAGCAGCCAGAGATGCTCGCTGCGTCGGATGAGTGCGTTAGGTGTCTGTGGAAAGCCAACAGGCAGACCTGAGCCTGGAGCTCTCGGAGAAGGGGTAGAAGGCAGACACTGGCACTGAAGAGAGTGCCCGAGAGCTGAAGGCTGAAGGAACGCACCTGGCCTCAGCCAGTGAGGCCACAACCACAAAATAAAGTAAGGCAGCCCCTATCACAGTGGGTCAGATTCTGGCACGGTGATGCTCCAGGTGAGCACTTTGGTGACAAAAAGCAAACCCTTCTACTAATCTGACTACGCAGAGCTGTGAATCTCAGCCTAGAGGAAAACACTACTGCTTCAGCCCTGCTGTGCCTCTTTTACTTTGACAGCTCATGATATCTCCTATGGATGTTTTATCCCATGAAACATCTTCACTTACTGTTTCCACTTGGAAGCTGCTAATTGCCAAGACATGGTTCTTAATGAGTCCCACGGTATTTACAGAGACACTGTTCATTTGGAGTGGCGTTATCTTGCAGATAGTTTTCCAGCATGAGCAGTACTGATGCACACCGGGGCATATTTGACAGTCATAATTTCTGTCACCCAGTGCAGTGGTACAATGACTACCCTGAAAATCCAGGTCAAAAATATCATTATGGTTAGAGAAAAAACACAGCCCTGCCACAGGTGTACCAAGTAACGTGGTTTTAGGTTATTTTAAAGTGAGATTTGTTCAACTTCTGTATTTTCACCGTATCAAAACTCTCACAATCCAACCAAAAAACTCATCTCTCTCATATCAATTTCTGAGAAGACATGGTATATTTCTACTGTTCTCCAAATGTACAGCATCTGTACAGAAACCGTTTTTTCAGTTTAATAGTTTTGAACAGATTTGATGAAGAATGGCAAATATAGATCCAAACCAAAGCATTTAAAAGATAACAGCCTTTTCATTTTAAAGATTGCACTCTCTCTCATGAGAAATCTATTTCATCTTTATCAATTATTAAGAGTCCTCGAAAGACCACAACAAAAAAAGTTTACAGTAAAAAGTTAATCCTAACAACAAGTTTCTCCATTCAGGACAGGACACGGCACAATAGCTACCGATCCGTTGATGAATTAAGTTTCAAAACATCCCATCCTGTGCCTAACACCCACAGCCGGTGGGGCAGCAGGGCCTGTGCAGCCCCAGGTATGTTTTGCAGTCCCTGCACCCATTTCTGCCCCAGTAAAGGCAAAGGCAACACCTGTGCATACAAAAGGAAGAGTAAATCCCTCAACCTACGCCAGTCTGAACCACCTCAGATAAAAATACTGAACGCAAAGCTTTGCCCAGATCTTGCTCCTGCAGGATTTCCTGTTCAGTTTTGCTAACAAACAAGATTTCACTTGAATAAACAAATACTGATATTATGCAAATGGAGCAAGTTGTGATGTAAACTTTTGAAGTTTGCTCTGAGTGCTTCAAAACCAACAAACAATATTTTTACTTTGAACCTTCTATCTCAAAACCTATGAAGAAGGTGCCTTTCAAGTAAACAAATGTAATTCAAATCAAGACAGTACAAGCATGAAATCATCTGCTGCACTGTAAGGCAGCAAGTACAGCATTCCAGCTAAGCTGTACGCCACCAAGATTTTGTAGTAAAAACATTGACAGACCCTTAACTATTATAGTGCCTCCTGGCAGTACTATAATTAGACTGAATATAACTATTAGTCATCTTAATTAGTACACACATTCCTTGTTTAGCACAATAAAAATTACAAAGCAAAGATGCCACTTAATTAGGTGACCTGGGAATTGATGCCTACCTATATTTCACTTTTATTTTAAGTGTGCTTATCAAGATTAAACCTAATATTTATAACCAAGTCTAGGTATTTATATGGCTCTCCACCTGTACATAAAATCACCTGTTAAATTAATATATATTAAATACTTCAAGGACATTTCTGAAGTTATGCTAGCAGTTCATTTGGAACTGCATTCCGAGGAAAGAAATACATCACAATTTTAGGAACTCAAGGTTAATTGCATATTCTAATAAGTGTCTTACATATCATAAATTTAAAAGAAGAGAAAGTGCATTCAGTTAAATTCCCCATCATCATTCCAGTTCTCCTGATGAAGCCTGACAGCTTCCTCAGTAAAGCACTTGGACCTCTTTAAAACCTCTGCCACTGGGACTGTCTAACGGCTCCAGGGTTGTAAGGAGAGGGGAACGTAATGTCAGATCTGAAGTCCCACTAAGCTGCACCTAATCCCAGTAGTAGAATATCTATCCACAATCAACAACACAAATATTAAAATCTATCTTATATATGCCTGAAAACATCAAGCTGTGAATTGAAGCTCAGGACCTGTATGTGGGACCATCTGTCAGTGCTCCCACGCCGTTACTCGATTTTAGGGCTCAGGTATGCGTGCAAAGAGGGCGCATTTGCTCTAAGGCCAGAAGGAAGGAGGAGGAGTTAAAGTTTTGGAGGAAAGCACCATTTCTTGAGTACGATGAAGTTAAGACCTCTACCAAAACCAAATTCCTACATGCTCAGAACTGGAGCTGTATTTTCTGCTCTGTTGTGACTTGGAATTCATCTGCACTTCCCTTGTTTTGGTTCCTTGCCTTCTCCATAATTGTTGGCCGAGATTCACTGAGGAAACTGGAAAACTGCTTGGTGGTATCTGACTATTTACTAACACGAACACACTCACCAGTGCGTGACGGGATGCAACAGCCCTGTAATGACCTTTGATTGGCTAAGGTAGCTTTAGTCTTGAAGGTCTAACGGACCTTATAAAAATGCTGGCAATTAAAATAATAGAAAAATACAATGGAAATCACCACTTTAAATAGCAGGTTTTGATGATTTAATGCCATGACATTCACCATGCGTGACACCAAGTCCTCAAATACACTTTGCAGTTGCAACTTCTGCAGATTTTTTTTTTTTTTAAGAGTAGAACTAAGTAGCCTCATGCTTTTATTAGTTTTTTAGTATGAATCTCACCCATCATACGTTTTAAACCAGTGGAAACTCTATATAAGTAATCCTTGGTACTATGAAACTCCCGCACTTCACAAGTACCCTGATTTCTGCAGTGGGGACAAGCCACTGAGAACGCGCCTTGGGCATTTTGCAAGTTGTCTGGGGACTTTGGTTTGATTTTGAGTCCCTGTCTTCACCTCAGAAAGTGGCAGAGCAAGGCGGTCTATACACTTTTCCCTTTCACAGGTCAACTGAGGAGTTGTCTGAGGCTTATTGAAACTAGTGGTCTAAAATGAGACCAGCTGTTAGTTTTGTAGTATCGAACAAAGATGCTACAGAATTGTTAATTACGTTTAACGATTTTAATTGCACTGTTTCATACACAGATTTATTGAAAATAAGATGTGCCTGGTTTACTGTATACAGATACACCATATACATTAGGAGACAAAGAATAAAGCAAGCTGTTGAGAGCCTCTAGTGTGCATTTTTAACTGTATGAATGCAATAACACCACCCTGTGTTTAAGCCTTGAGTGGGCAGAGAGCCTCTCAGTCTGCCCAGAGTGCAATACAGCGTGCAATAAACAGCCACAATGTGATACATCAGCGTTTTGCAATAAAACTGCTGCTCAGACTAAGAGCCCACAAGAAAAATGAAGACAAAACAAAAATGTCATGACATTTGGTATAGAAATCAAACGTGCTTTCTTGCCAGGTACCTGCTGACATTGCCAGACTAACCTCCTCGCTCCAGCCCAGAAAGCCCACCACAGCAGTTAGCAATCTGTTCACACCGTCATTAAACCGATTAGCCCTTAGTGATGGAAAAGTCACTACAAATGCCACAGTGCCACTGCTCTGTGACAAATCCCATTCCTTCTAAGTGGAGAGTGTTAATATTTACTGTCCCCAGATTCATATAAATTTTAAGGGGGAGGGAGAGGAAAATTGGTTGAGTAGGCGGACTATAGTAAATATCAATGTGTTTCATCAGAGTTCCCCTTTCATTAGTTCTAGATCAATTACAGCATGTATTTCTTCTCCAGGATAATTCTTCAAGCTATTAAAAACAAAATAGAAAAAACCCACCACGTGAAAAAACTTGTATTCTCTCTCACTTCCCTATTGCAAAGGACTTTCAAACGATCATTGTTAAAGATCTGGGGAGAATCCAAGTGTTATTGTTTGCAACAGATGAAGAAACTCACCAAAAACCAGAGAAGAGTTGATATTCAATGCACCCAGCAACGGAAAACAAAAGAATGTAATTTGCATAAGAAATTTAAGGCAACAACAATAGAGATGGAGGAAGTAATTTTTCTTACTGTGACCGATTTTCCAATTTCTCCTACTTCACCAGACTGGAAGTGTTCAGACCACAGGCTGCCCAGTAAATCCTTTTTGACACTTCAGGAGCAGGTTGCAGTGGTGTGGCTGCAGGGTGCTGGTGTCAGGCTGTCAGGGTCCAAATCCTTCTGAAAAGATGCACCGTGTTGGTGGATTTCCCCTGCACCCATGAATAACAAGAATAGGTGATTACTGTAAATACATTTTCCCCACATAGCCAGACACTTCTGCTGAAAAAGTCTGGAAATGTAAGTTTAACACTGACAGATAAAATGACATTGCAGGGTTTCAGGATTGGCACACACAAAAGTTGAAGTGCGCATCATTGATCAAATCTGATGAAACAGCACAAGTCAGTCTGCATTGAATCACACTATATTTGCCAAATTTCCTTAGTGATACTCTGCTAGAACAAAAGGAAACAAATTGGAAAAGTACAAAGCCAAGGTTCACAAGAAGTTAATGGTGCCACAGAGAAGAGACAATTGAGGCTGTGAGAGGGACTCAACTGATCAACACCCAACAACTGTTCACTTAAATTTTTTTCTAAGTGAATGTAATTTGTGTTACCTTAAATGCGGTCTGTGGACTGTGCACCTCTCTGCCCCAGTTTGCACGGGGGTGACATTAGCGGAGACAATGCCAAAAGCCAAACGTACGAAGTATTTATAATTCGGAAAATGTGCTCTGTCCTCAATTGCTCCTTCACCTCTGTTCTCCCATCTCCTCATTCCTGTAGCACACTGAACATTCTCCCATGATAGCTCTCTGCAGCTTTTTTGAGCCAAATCTTTTTGTTCTTAGTACAAGCTCTCCCATTAAAACTAAAAACGTAGAGCAACGTTCTCAGCTTTCTCCTCACGATTCTGTCTGTTCTTTCACACAACCACTGGAAACGTTCCCTCATGGCTGAAGTGACACACCCCTTTTTCCTTCACACCATTTCTCCCAAATTACGTTTTTTCAGCGCAGACTCCTGTGTCTCTGTGCCCAGGCGCCGGCACAGGGCCGGGGGCTGTGAGGAGAGGCCGGGGCCGCCCCAGACCCGCCGTGGCTGCCCCAGACCGGCTGAGGCCGGTTCCATAATGGCCCCACATGATAGGGCCGAGCCCGCAGCCAGCCCAGGGCAGCCTCTGCGAACGTGAATTTAAGAAAGGGCAAAATGGTGCCTGGCAGTGAGGGTGAGGAAAAACCAATGTGAGAAACAGCAAGGTCAGAAGGAGGAGTGCTTCTTATCACCTCCACTCAGCTTTATGATTTATTTCTCCACTACAAGCTCCAGTCTTGACAAATTCTGGAAGGTGAAATAAAGATGGAGCAGGTGATTTGTTATGTGAGGAGACATTCTGTTCCAAAATGAAACTTTTCCCACAGGCATAGAAAGAGTTAGCTTTCATCTCCACCGAGGCTGGGGAGAACTGAATAAGCAATGTGGGTTCTGCTTTTCCCCCTGAAATACATGCACTTATTTTTGAACTATAGGGCTGAAGGATTTTTCTCTAGGAAAAGTTTATTCGTAATACATACAAAAAAAATAGTTTCAAGTTGAACTGCCTTGCAAATTAGAGCTTGACTTCAGCTTTTTCCATTTTATGAGTCAAGCCTTTTGCTTTTATTAAGGGAAGTCGAAATTTCAATTTACTTGTGGCTGGATATAGTTCTTCATTTAACCCACAAAAAATATTCGGTTTATTGAAATGTTTCAGTTTCACATCATTCCAAGCTAATGTTTGTTCAGCTCAACTCAACTGAAAACCAGAAGCATACCTGTATTTAAATATAGTAGAATAATTTCTTCCACCGCTGTATCTGTGTCAGCCTAATCAGGTCACCGGTGGGCACTGTTGACTGGTAGCAACACAAGGCTTTCTCTTTATGAAAAATGACTGACCTTGCTTTAAAGCAATTTAGTTTGTGTCAACATTGCTGTTCTCATTAAATAATAGGCTCTAAGTGGCATATCCATTCTTCTTCAGCACAGACAAGAGCTCTCCAGGCAAGTCTTGGGATGTTATTTTTAGGCATCTCATAGCAATAACATGCTCAATGCACTGTTTGGAGTATGTCTACAATAATTATTCCTTGTCTGCTCTGTTGTATTGGCCAGTTCCAGAGAGAGCTCATAAAAATGTTACATCTGCACCCTTACTTGGATGCATAAAGGATGTCAAATAAAGGTAAACATCTGGCAGCACTTGGTTAGCTGTAAATAATGCCATTGCAACAGGTTCAATAGATATACACAAACCTACCTCTGTCTGAAAATGCCGAACAACTTCAGCATAATTCTTTTGCCTTTTAGTTGCTGGAGATGACTCCTTTTGCAACCACTCATCACTAATGCTCCTACTTTTGGTATTTCCTCTATGTATTACCTGACCAGTCATGCAAGTGTTGGAGATGATAACACAGGTAATTCCATCTGTCAGAACTGAACCAGCAGTGGGTAAGAAATATTCTGTTGACTTCTCTTTATGTAAAAAATTCCTTATTTTTCCTTTTAATTAAAAAAAAAAGGCCATGTCAAATCATCTCATGCTGCTTTGTAAAAAAGGTTCTCGGGTTCTCAATCCAGATCTCAAGGTGACATGTATTAGATTAAGTCTGTCAGTATTCCAAATAAATCCTTAGAATTTGCTGTTGTGATTACATAGTTCTCAGGAAACATGCTCCTCTGGAATTAAAGAACAGAAAGATGCAAAATCAGCCTAAGATAATCTCATGAACATATTCAAATACACACTTATGCCATCCACATTATTAGATCTGCTCTTTAAATATCTTTGCTCTGTATATTGGCTACTGAGGACACAGGTGAGGCAATGTCACTTACTCAAACTGTTCTTTAGTGACAAGTCATCTCTACTGAGAAATCACTTGAGATATCAGTGATGTTGCAGCACACACATAGCTCATCAGAGCTTTTTAATGATTTATTAATATAGTCAATCTGGTAGAGTTTTAGCACTGGTTTTCAGAGTGCTGCAGTTAATAGCATTGACTGCCGGGTATAATATCCTAATGCATCCTTTGCAACGTAACACCAACTAGACTGGCACTGCTTTGACTAGACCCAAGTCTTATTTTAACAAGCAGGTGTCTGTCTACATCAAAAGGAAATTTGTCTTCTGCCATATAGAGACATTATTTGTAGGATCCCTAAAGGTTCTTGATCAGATCTAGCGCAATGTCGCACCACTACCCTTCCTCCAGGTAATGCTGTGAATCAGCGTGATGTGATCTGTCATTTCTAGGTTGATGACATCCAGCTCTGTGACTTTTCAAAACTTAGCATTGCATATGCTGTCACACCATTTCAAACACATTGAACTAAAGCAAAACTGCTTCCACTTGAAGTCAGATAAAAGAGAAGGTCTGCTAACGAGTCTAGGAAGTTCTGAACAAACTAAACTCTGAAAGTGGAAAAAAAACAATAATTTAAATTCTTGTGTTAGGAGTTAGTGTTAAATTTGCTTCACTTTGGTCAGAAGAATCTCAAAGAAACATAATACTTTAAGACTACACCCATATTCCCACTCCAACAGGTCAGAATAAGCCCCACTAGAAACAACAGCGACGGCAGAAGAGGGGACCGTTAGGTTACCCGCCTTATCCAGGACACAGACAGAGACATAAGCAGCACCCATTTGACAAACGAATTAATATTACATACATTTCCCCAGAGAAGCTCATGTTTTGATCCTCAGAGAGCGAACTGGACTCCCACGTAGCTGTGCAGCGGCTCACAGCACCTTCAGCGCCAGGCAGCCCCACGGAAGGGTCCAGTACTTTATCACAGCAACGAGTGATCACTGATGATCACGTAAAACTTGAGCACTGGATCCGAAGTTGGAAACAGTTATGGACAATGCCAACACCAAGACATTTTTAGTCCCATAACTAATAAAAATACTGCTACTATAATATAACAAACCTCCTTGGTTGTGACTTTGACAGCACCATGGCTAAAACAGATACAGGAACAAGACCATTCACTAAACCATAATAACAGGCTCTCAGAATAAAAAAGTTTGGTGCTTCACTGAAGTGAAGTCAAAGAAACTGGCACAAAAGCAACAACAAGATGAAAGAAAACCATGTTTGAACAAGGCCAAAGCAATAAGTTAGTAAAGTGATGTGATTCGCTGATTTCTCCTGTGTGAAGGAGAATTAACCTTTTTTTTTCTTATTTTTCTAAAAATTTATTTGTTGTTCCCCTCAAATAACTCTCCAATTCTTTCAGTCAGGTCAAGGTTTAATACAGGGAGGGATACCAAAGCAATAAATAATTAAAAAGGCTGCTTCTGAGTTTGTCAGTACTGATTGTACAGCAAAGCAATCTCCTGATAAGCATGAGTGAAAAGGAGACCAGAATATTTGGCAACATGAAACAAAGTTCTGATTCATTAAAGATTGACAACAAGGCCTAAACCTGTTGTCTAATAGGCACATATTTATAATGTTAATACAAAGTGGAATGGAGAAGTTTCACGAGACCTTATGATTAAAATCTAGTCCACCATTTTAGGAAAAAAAAAAGAAAAAAAACACCAAAAAACCCACTAGCCTAGCTTTTTTCAGCATACGGTTCGGAAAATTGTTGAAGATACTACTGCTGCTTGCATTCACGTACTTGGCTGTTTAAAACAACCGTTGAAAATTATGTAAGAGGTTCCAAAATCTTGTTAATTGAAAAAGTTGAATTTGTCCGAATCCCAGGAACTGTATCTAGTTAAACGCCCACTTAATCATATCATACAAATCATCAGAAAATTAAAACTGGAGGGTACACATTACTTCTAACCCTGGAGATGTCAGAAGTCAGCATGACAGTTAAGTTTCCAGAGCTGAAGTCTGAACTTATATAAGGACAAAAAACTAATCATATCAAGAAAAAACAACAACAACAACAACAATAAAGTCAACCACACAAACAAAGAAAAACAACTTAATTTAGATGCAGTGAAGGCCCAGAGAAGTTCTGGATTTTCAAGATGAAACAGGACTTTTTCATCTCTAGCTGAAACACTTTAGCACCTTGTAGTTATTTGCCTGTATAGTGGAGAGATATCCAATAAAAATATAACGATTCTCATTGACACCAGGATCTTCCAAAGACACTACTCATTATTTCTAAGCCTGTGAAATGCCTGTTGACAAAGGTATCGGTGCTTACTGGAAAAGAGGTGGCTACTTGTGCGTCCCAGTTTTTCTGAGCATCACAAGCAGAGAGGCATTGAAACGCTCCCTGGGCTGACGGCTGCACTGCGCTGCTACAGGAACAGGAAAAAAGGAAAAAAGTTTTTGTTTTTGCAAGGTTAAGCATAAGGTTTGGAAAGCCTTGGTGTGAGCGTCAAATTAAGCTCAGGCTGAAGAGAGTATATGTGTGTGCCAATTCTTTAACACAGCAGAAGCCACAAGATGCACACCATGACCAAAATGCTACATATGCTATTCCTGAACCTCAATTACATCCAGCAGGGTTAAATTATCCCTCACGAAAAAACAATGTGTACATAAAACCAGACATGCTTCCATGTAACAACATGAACTCCTTGCCAGGAATACTAGAAATTGAGGACTTTGCTACCAAATGGCTTTAAAGCCCATTAATTTCTATAATTAACAGATTATACCCTATAAATATCACTGCAGTAATCCATGTTCCCAATATTGACAAACTTATTTCAGTAGTATTAAGGTCAATTTACTTTAAAAGTAACTTTTATTTACTTATGGTTTTGCAAAACCCAGATATCTTTTATGTATTAAAACACCAAGTAAATATTTCTTTTTTCTCCACCCACCTGCTGCTCCAGCAGTCCAGAAATTCCCAGTAATTCTGACGAGAAAAGCAGAGACAAGAGAACTAATTCAGAAAGTTTGGGCTTAAATAATGAATAAAATACCTGAAAGATATAGAGGTTTTTTAACTGATGCTTAAACACTCATAATATTGGAAATAAGCTATGAAAAGAAATTGAGATGTGGCTGTGTTTAATCTCTGCAGAATGCTTCTGCCAATATTCTCTTCCATGTAGGCAATGAGTAAAGCCAGAAATAAATTCCCGTAGGAAGATGAAAATAGAAAATAAGATAATTTGCTGTGATTTGTTTCTGCTATGGGAATTGTCTGCAATCTACAGCACATGGAAGCAAGCGACCAGTTGGAACAGCTCTTGCAGAAGCCCTTCGGAGAACAGAAACCCTTGCAGGTAACTAAGGCTCTGCTCCTTTTGGAGTAGGAACAGAAAAAGTCAGATTTATTCTGAGACCTACTTACAGACGAGTTTAGAATATTACATTTTTAGAACTGGAGGCATTGTCATCCTTTAACCACAAAAGCAATCACTTACTCAAGTTGAAAAGATATAATCTTTTCACAGTACCATAACATTAGTCAGTTCTAATTGAATTTAATTGTTCCTTTGTTGCCACGTCTATACACATTTTTATGAGCATTAAAAAAAAAAAGATGTACAATTTGCAAATCTGAAGTTCTGGGATGATGTTCACTGTTGGATAAACAGCTCTGGTTTTATATGTATTTTGATCTTGGTATTGAAATCCCATGAAAGGATCATGGGATGCTACATGCAGGCCTGCGGCTCAGGCTCCGAGACTGATTTATACTGTATCAAAAGGATACGTAAGCCAGACAACACTTTGATGCTGATACTTTTCCATTCAAACCCTGTGGGCTTTGTCCCCGAGAGGAAGCATTGGAACTACAGTAGTGCACAGGGCGGGCATGGCTTGCAGGACTTTCAGGCTTTGAACAACCTAATCTAACATGGAATTTAGACCTGCTTTGCACAGAGTGGGTGACCAGGCATTGGTATCCATGGAGGTCCTTCCTAACCTGAACTATTCTTCAATTCTGTGATTTTGCTGTGTATTAATGGTTCAGAACAGCAGTTTATACTGGTGTCGGATCACGGCGCCGTACAAACTGGGCAAGTCTTCGAGGCTCTTGTTCTAGATCACCAGTTGAACTCCAGCACAATGTAGATTGTAGATTATGTTAAACAGATTTTTATCTCTTTTTCTGGAGAAGATGTCCTCTAGGGTTACTGGACCCAATTGCGCACTTGGTCCTTAAAATGTTTTAGAGCCTTTCTCAGGTGTTGCTTTCACGTGGCTTTGAGAGGGTCACAAACTATTTCTCAGCAGGCCGCTGTGCACAACAGGCCACGAGGATCAGCCCTCCCCAGAGCACTGAGAGGGTCCGGTGAGGAGAGCTGGGCACAGGCACTGCCCACATCCCACCTGCCCCAGTCCCTCTCAATCCAGCACAACAAATTCTTCCGACCTCACATTTGTTTTAAAAAACAAATTATCTGCACAATGATTTCACATTCCCTAGCGTCTTGTATTACATCAGTGGAACTGAACACCTCTTGCTTTATGAACAGGGTTTTGAAGAGTTAAATCCAAACATAGCTACAGGTTATGCTTGAAGCTGGATGGAAGAAGCAGAGAAAGGGGAAAGGAAGGTCAGATTATCCCAGTAATACTGGTAATATCCCACACCTACAGAAAGGAAAGCTTGTGTAACAACAATCTGTTATCCAAAAACTCCACTGAAATTCAACTGTGATTCAGCAACAGTAATTCAGGTCACAGTTTAAGCTTTTCACATAATTAGTTTACATTTAATCAGACTGCTGGTATGTAAACATAATTACCATTCTCAGACCTTTAATTGAAATTGTCACAGCACTACCACTAGCTACTTCTCCAGCTCTGCTAAAATGGATTTCCCGTTCACGGACACTAAGTGGGCACGACAGTTTTCTTGAAGACTCTGCCATGCACCAGGCTAACCCATATTGGGCAAGACTCTTCCCAGTCCCACTGGTAAAACTAGGCAAAATGTATTCCAGTCCTAATCACACATGGAATAAATTAACTTCAGCTGGTGTTAATTAGGCCAACCACATTTAAGCTAATGCATTACCACCAAACTCATGCACAATAGTTTCTAATCATGCCAGTCGAGGTTGCCTCTAATGGGATAAATATACACGAACTATGATTTATGTGCAAACGTATCAAAGATAATTTGTGAGCTTTGACAGGGTTTTTCCATCTTAAAGTTCACCTACCTGGTCAGAAAATGAAATATCCTCATTAAAAGAGGTGCACACTGTTCTTTAAAATTAAAGCCATGCCCACACCTAAATCTTTGAAAATATCAGCCCAAATATTTAGAAATAGTGTTAAAACCCAATTTCTTACTCTTAAATGTCCATTAACTTAGCCTACAATAAAAAGAGCAGGCCAGGAGCAGCCTCATACAAGCACACTCCTCACAGGTGAGCTCTTAAAACAGGACACCTGCAGGAAGAGTAACAATTAACTTCATTAATCCCAACTCAGGATGCAATATGTTGGCAACTTTTGTTGTTGTTTGGTTGGTTTTTTGCATCGCAAGCCCAGACTTGATTACCTTTTATGGGGATGTGCAGCGAATGCAATTACACTAACAGCTGCTCAATATTTGATGAGCAGTAGCCAAAGTTAGCCCAAAGGGTCAAGACAGTGTGAAGCTGGGGGGGGAGATAACGTACATTTGCAAGTTTTACTTACATTCTCCCCAAGCTTAAATTACTTTTAATGAAACATTAACTGGAGATTTGACAAATGACCTCCTGAGACTTGAAGTTTCACAGGAAACTTGCAGTGAAATTAAATTAATAGGCAAACTTTTAGCATGCAGTTTTTGCTGTTAAACCAAAATCTTTTTAGCACTTAATGTCTCTGTATTATCTTATTATACTACACTCAGATACCTGTCAAAGGATGTTCAGTTTTCTAAAAGGAAGTGGAGCAGAGACATTCTGCCATTAGTAGGGAGCAGTAAACAATAGGTATTATTGGCACAGGGGAAACTTATCTCCAAGATCTTGCCTATCACCACTAAAACTAAGATTTTTGACAAACATTTAACACATTCAAAGTATTTCCTTTGTGCTACACACTTGTTTAACTTCTAGTATGGTTTACTCCCAAAATAAAAATGTAAATGAAGAAGGTATAGCTCCATTGCTCACATTGCACAGTAAGTCACACAGTACTCATCCTAAAATCACATGAATTTTGTATGTAACATGAAGAACTCTGGCTCATTCTGGCCACGTGGGCCAAGTAATTCGAACCCATTGTTCAAATAAACGAACCCAATTTATGCCCAATAAATCTGGCCCAGGCACAACATCAGGTTTTCCTTCTGTAAAGAAATTTTCTGAAAATTCAGATCAGCAACCCAGAGCTCCAATGACAGGATCTGAAAGTCAATCCCTCTGATTAGCATTTGGGAGTGATTTGAACCATGCTAGAGAATGTGTTCCTGTGCAATTTAATTAATCAGCCATTTCTGTTCCATCAAACATCTGTGCTCTGGCTGACCCACTGAATAATATGAATTAAATAGTTGAGCTTCTTCCTTTTAAAAGAATAATCCTATGTTCTGTACTTGGGCTCCTCCTATAGCACTAACACAACAAACACCCAATAATGATTAAACTAAGCGTTGCAGTTCCTTAAGCCAGCAATGATCATCCTTGAACCCTGACTTCCTTATAGACCTGGTTTTGCTGCTGTTTAATGTAAATTCATTGTCTGGGTAAATTCATCAGACAATAAAATGAGCTGAGTTCTAGATTATTCCAAGATGAAAGGGAAGGCAATCTCATTGCATGTGCTGATGGCCAGGCGTGTATTGCAGGTCTCCCTTGTCCATTTTGGCCTTAAAACAATAATAATGATGTCCGATTCTTCTACCATAAAGGCTGAAGGTGGGTTCTGCATGAGCTCAGTGTCAAGAACCTGCTTAAGGTCAGTACGGAGGATTCCTACAGAATTCTATCTCAAATTTCTTCCACAAAGATTCTCAGAGCATGTTGCTATTTTCTGTTACAACAAGAACTGTGATTGCTTCTGCAGCCAATTACCTGTGTTCAAAGGGAACATAAGCTGCAGGAATGCATCACTTGATGCTATAATGTGTTATAATTAGGTTTGCAGCCCTAATCACTGAGAAAGACAAAAACTTCCTTTGTGACTTATAAATGCCAACATCAACAAGCAACATTTTGCTGCATAAGCAATTCATGTGATTGACACTGGATTTTTTGTGGAGCAGAATTCCATCTGTAAGTTCACCTAAGGCTGTCACTGCGTCCTGCATAAACATTCACATTGCCAACGAGCAGCACAATTTGGCTGACCATGGCCCACCAACATACAATTCATCCCATTGAGTCCAGAATAAAACTGCTGTTTGAGATCAGTCCATTAATCCCTGATTTTTTGCTTTATACCTGCCTTCCTTCTGGAAAGGGAAGCCAGGAGGTCAAAGAAAGAAACCAAAATCTTTATTTTAATTGTGTGGGAAAAAAAATCTTAATAAAATTCATCGCTGTTACTAGTAAGAACTATAACAAACCCCAGCAATTTTACAGGATAGTCTACGTTAGTCTGTGTTAGAGATTCGTTACAATTGAAAAGAATAAAAACATTTCCTATGGTATTAAACTCTTCAGTGGAATTCATTTTGATTTCCACTCTCTTTGGCCAAGTAACAATGTAAATGTAGGTTATACATTTGTCTTGGAATAAATTCCCCACATCTGCTATTCTAAAAACAATCAAACAAAATGTTTCAGCTTCATCATCAGATTCTTTCAGTTTTTCTTAAGTTGACAATCTACTACTGAAAGGGAGAGACTTGTGAAGAAAAGTTATGCTCCAACAACAGGGATTTTTTCCAAATGGAAAAAATCACAGAAAAAGCTATACTAGCTCTCCCAAGAGGCAAGATGGGATGCACTTGGGGGGGGGGAAGAAAAAAAAATCCTTTCCAGCAGTAGGGAAACAACCGAGCTCAGTGTTGTCACCTCCAGTCTCCACTGCTCCATGGACAGCAAACAAGCCCTGAGTGCCTCCCAGCTGACAACACACTGAGTCACACTGAATCTCTCTCTCCTCTCTCACCGGAGCCGGGCAGGCAATGCAGCCGTCATCTGCAAACTCTGCAGCAGTGTTGAAACTGGCACCCAGGGCCTATAAAGAAAATTATCTAAGGTTTAAATATAACAACTACGGATGCTTACATTTCCTCCCCTGTGCATTCAAGCCTTTCTCTCTGTCAAATCCCGATTTGGCTACTCTCTTGCAATGATCTGTTTGACTTCTCCAGCAGAATAACAACACTGCTTGATCTGAAAGGCCAGAGTGGCGGAGCTTTTCTTTCAACAGCACATGTCCTCCTGCAGACACGTGCACAAGCAGCGGGGAGAAGCTGTAACTTTAAACACATCCTAGTTGTGACAGCCTTAAAAGCATCAGTAGAGAAACAGTCAGACACTGACATGTCAGAGGACTAAAGCAGCAAATGGCCAAATAATTGCATCTTTGTCGGTGCCATTTTACTCCTTGCAGGAGCGTTTTAAGTGATAATTGACATCGTCATGATGTAAACAGCAATTGTCCCTGGGCACTAATGTGGAACATGTGCTGGTTTGAGACATCCCCGACCTCTGCAAAGGAGCAGAACTGTCCTGGCAGCAGCGGTGTGGGTGACATGGATTAGTCAGCAGCTTCTCACCACGGCTGCTGTGACCCGGCTCCGGCTGAGGGACCCTGCTTCCCCAGGGGCGCGTCAGGCAGCTTTTGGTAGACACAGCTGATTTTCAAGTCCCTAGTCTAACCTCACCGGAACAGCGCTGTACACCAGATGAGTGTTCAAACACACCCATTATGTGATATCTCCACACCATGCAAGACACGTGCTGAAGCGTGTGATCTCCAGAGAGGGGCACACTGTGTGCACACCCTGACTCTGCCAACGTGTCTTCTGAGCATCCAAAACTCCTGCAGGTCCACAGGGAAGAGCACGTGTGTACGCCCACAAAGCATGCCCGGTGCTGGATTTAGAACAGGGATGTTAAATCACCTTTACTGATACTAGTGTGTCTAATGAATTAAGTAAAATATTGAAGTGCAGTACCTACCTAAAAATGTTGATCCTAATTCTCCAAAAATCTGTGTCCTTAAATCCACACAACCAGAAAAGTTCTATTTATGTAAATAGTATCACCATAAAGAAATGTATCCGCTGAATAATTTTACAGGATCAGGGTCTCAATTACAGTAACTCCTCAATATGCCATTTTCCCAACAGTCATTTATAAAAGCTTTAACTACAATTTCTTAGAATTAGATTTATTCTAATTTTTTTTTTTTCCTCCTTGCACCAAGAAACAGTAATGATTTGGGCAAAATCAGTTATTCCACAGACACAGAGAAATACTGCTACCAAAAAGTAAAATCCCAGAAATCTTGCATGGAGAAAATAAAGAGCTATAATAAATGTGGTAACTGCAGGAACGAAAGTAAACTAGCTTATACTGCTGTGTATTTAGGGCGAAGTCCAAAACCTGGAATTTACATTAGACTAGTTTATACATTCAAGGGGAAAGTATAAACAGAGAAAAAGGTCCCTGTGGAACAGACACTTGCTGGTTTAGAAGTCATTCTTAAAGCAAAAGTGTGAAATCAGAAATCACTGCCAGTTATAAATACGGTAAGTGACAAGAAAGAAACCTTAATGACATGAATTACCTAGCTAGTCTTAATAAAGCCCTGCATTCACTTTTCATTTGAGCATTCAAGCACTTGTCAGAAAGAGACTTCTGAAAAGCAAATATTAAAACTGTATGTTCAAGTATTTCTAAATTCATTATGTGCCTGTTCAGGAATTATGCTTGTGCCAAAGTGAAAATTAACACAGTTGTCTGTCCGAGGATCTAATGTATTTTTCTGTCAGAGAAGTCTGTTTTTTGTTGCTCTCTATTGTACATCAATGACTGGTAAAGACAATTAATATATATAGTAAAGGATTCTCCATATTAGTTAGAGATAGAAAGGGGTTGCAGTCTGATTTGTGAATGACTTGGTTCTGCGTTCCTCACCTGCTCACAGAACGAGCCCAGTCGCTCAGTGGGGTTTTCCTGCAGAGCATCCACAGCAACTCCCCTTCCACGCCGGCGGGTTTAACGCTGCTCTGAAACGGCTCTTGCCTCGAAGGAGAGCTCTCTTCCAGAGTCAATTGCCTTCATTCATTAATTCCCTTCTCTTCTGAGGCTTCCTGCAATTTCTAGTTGCTGGGATTGCTTTTGTGAAAAAAACAGTCAAAGGGTGAACATTAAGTAGAAAAACCTCTATTAGACAAATCTATTGAACTGTCAGATACTTTCTTAGTATTGCTAAGCTGTTTAAGGTGTGAAGAAACGGCCCTGAGTGGAAAGGGTTGTTCGATTACCAATGCATGATGCTATCCAGCTGCTTTCCAAAGCTGTGCAGACAGACTCCGCAGAATGCACTCTGCTACAGTCACTCAGATGCCTTCTGTTCAGGGTGAAAAGTCCGTCAAGAGCACCTGAATGGTTTAAGCAGAGTTGAAGAACTATTGCCATGGTCATTTCTACATGCTGCAGTCCACCAAAAAAATCAGAAATTTCAGACAAGAATGAGAGAGATGACAAGAAAAGCTTCAACTCTCAAATCTTTTGCTAAACCAAGATGCTTAACTGGGCTCTCTCTAAGCCTGAGGAGGTGAGAGCAAACCAGAAGCCTGTACAGCAACTACTGTAGATAAATACTAGAAAGTAAGTTTTACACTGGGAAGTCTAAGGCCACCTCAGTAGGTGGCATGACCTACCCTCAGTATAATATCATTGTTGAAAGTCTCAACATTTAAGGTCACCGTTGCAAGACCAAAGTAAACAGAAACCCAACCACAAAATTGAACAATGACTAAGTACCTACAATACAGAACGGGCTAAGAAAGCCACCAGCAGGACTAATAAATATAAATAAAGAGTAAATAATAGCAGATTTTTAGAACTAAAATTGTTACTAGTAGCTGATTCAATTTTTAGAAAACAAGGGTGTCTAAAAACCAGTTGTTTTGTAATCTAATGAAAAGACAAAAATCATTGCTCCGGGAGAAGCAAGTTTTACTGAGCTGCTACAACTGTTTTGCTTCCATCATCCTCCATTTGAACATCAGATGATCTAACAAACTCAGCTTTGCTTGCCAGGTTTCTGTTCGTGTGTAAGAAGTAAAACAGCCAGGCATTACAGCATCAATAATGTATACGGCCGTTGGAAAACTTCCTTCAGGGAATGTTTATTATACATACTGATTGCAGTCTGGAAAACAAGACATACAGGAGAGGACAACATAGTAAAGAAATTTTGGTCATCCTCCCATCATTAATAACAGTCTTAGATCATTAAATTATCTAAGTTAAAATGGCTTAACTTCATTTAGCCTTGCAGAGAAAAATCAGATTCCATCACGTTTCACACACTCTTTGTAAAGGCAATGAGTGGAGTAATTAGTTCTTAAGTACTGCAGCAGGGAAAATGAGGGTAAATAAAATCATTAGGGGAAAAAAAGGCTGTGTCCACATAGCAGGGTCACACCCATTTGTAGAGCTAAGTCTGTTAGCTTTTAACCACTAGTTAAGTATGAACTATTTTTGAAAATAAAGACCATGGATGCATATATAACATAGGAATTTAAAGTGAAAAAAACCACCACAACGACAAAACCAAACCAACAAAACCAATAACAACAAAAACCACTAGACAATGCCCTAACAAATTCCATGCAATAATTTTACAAACTTGATACTTTTTTTCACAAGCTGGTTGGTAGGATTCCAACTGCTAGATATCAGATACAAGAGGCACAATGTCACTCCTCCTCACTAGAAGAGTCCGTGTCTTCTTGTTAGTACCGCCCTACCATTTCTATCCTGTTTCGTTGCCCGGCAAATTGATCAGAAGGTATAGAGCATGGGTAAGAGATGAGCAAATTCTCACAGGAAGGTTTAGTATGGCAAGAGCATGACAAGCTGAAGAATGTGATTTAGGAGTTGTAGTGAAATAAAATCCATTAATACAGCAGCAAGCATGTTGTTTGCGCTATTGTTCTTCGGTGCACAGGAATAAAATCCAACTCTACTGAGCAAATGCCCGGCATGATTTTCTTAGTGTATTTCTGGCTGTCAATTTTGTTGTTCTCTTTGTAGGAATTCTGAAAGACGCTCTGTACAGCTGAGCGTACATTATCCTCCACAACGCACTCGCAGAGTATTCACAGATGCAGAGCAAAGGATATTATTCTCTCCAGTATGCCAGCACAAACACAGATTCAATGCCTGTGTACAACATGATGGAGCAGGAGTATTTATAGCCTGTATTTCAGGGGTATGAGAAGTTGCCTGGGCAGAGAATAACTAATAAAACTGATACAGCTGCAGAAAAAAAAACAAAATGGGGCAGAAACGGCCTTCTACAGACAGCTGGAAAACTGAATGAAGTTTCTGGGATGCAGTCCCTACTTTAGGAATAAAGGATTAGGTTTTAAAAAGTAAAATGTATTTCATTTTAACTTGTTCATGCGAGCAACTTCATACAGTTGTTCCCAGAGCTGGGCAAAACAGAATAACTTACTGACGGCTCCCAATAATGGGAAAATGTGATTGTTTCCCTTTTCAATAATTGTTTTGTGGTGGGAACCTGGCCACTCTCACAAACTCCACAGAACTTATAAGTACCCACAGGAAACAACTTGCTTACCAAAAGACTGAGCTGAACCTGTGAAAAATTGTTTAGTGCTAAAACCTGGAGTTGCAGATGTCCTAACCCTTGGGAAAGCAGTCATGTACATGTTCAACATCAACTCTGTGGTGGATTTCATCAAATGTCCCAGACCTGTACAGCTGCGAAGGCAGAAAGCTGACAATCAGACTCCAGTTGGAATGCTTTTGCCCATATTTATTGCCAAGGTGCCCGTCCACTGCCACGTGGCACTGGAAAGTGTGTGTCACACTTGCCAAAGGCATTGTCACTCCTTCCTCAGAACACCAGGAGTTATAATCCCATCAAACCAAACTTATTTCACTTTGAGTGTGATTTTGCTCCCGCTTTCATCATTCTAAATCAAATGGGATCAGCAGACTGACAGGCCTTGTGAACACACACAGCAAGAAATCTCCTTTTGAAGTTTTCAGTCTGCTCATTACAGCAGGAAGCAGCAGTCCTGATCATGTGCCACATTTGAACAACTCTGACCACATCCAAGGATGCTCTGTAAAACATCCTGACGTGTTTCTGTTGTTTAAGAACAGATGCATTTATACAACAAGAAACCCACCCTCACTGCCCTTCACTTTGCCTACAGCTGTGTCTCAGCATTTCCTTCAGACTCCAGGCTATAAAAGCACATGCAGCAATGCAAAAGGTACTTTGTGGCTTTACCATCCGATTTTTACTATGGAGATCAACATACTAGCTGGCAATGATACCACAGCTGCACCAATGCACAGGCAGCTCAGCAGCCTCCATCTCCCCTTCTAGCAGCAACATGAGGATTCTCTGGCAGGGTTTAATCTGGCAGGGGTAGGGCTGCTCGCACCAGGACACCACACGAAATGCCACCAGCACATCAGCAAGCGGCCACCAGTTGCTGTTGTCTCTAGACTTGATTCTTAGTGAGAACAAAGCCACCAACACTTTAAAAGCCCGTAAGAGGATGTGATCATTTAAATGAAAAATGCAAAACCACTTGCGGTACCTTCTTCTTTTGCTATATTAGGCACCCCTCCAAAATAAATGCATTAAATAAAAGATAACTACAAAGCAAAATAATCACCGTTTGAGTCTTTCTTTGGGGAACTTTTTTCAAGCTTCTGTTAAAAAAAACTAAACCACAACCAACAGCAGCATTCCTTGCCCTACTCTCATCAGCATACCTTATATATGCAAACCTACCCCTGACATCTTCAGCAAAGAAACCTCATCAGGAACTCCACCCCTAGCTCTAACTTTCCACGTGAGGAGTACAGCTTTTTCTACTATGAACATCTCTGATTTTTTGCTCAGCTTTCCAAATTTCTTGGCAAAACTGAATTATTGCCTAGCTCTCCTGAGGTTACTGGAGTCAACCTAAGTCCAAATTTGGCTCTGTTACACACTGATTTCTCTTTGCAGTCTTTTTTAAGTGTGCATTCCGTCTGTTCCAGGAACAGTTGAAAACAATGGAACCACCAAATAATAAATTGAAATCAAACATCAAATGTGGCAGAAGTCCATACAAAATAGTTAGAAGTACATGAATGAATGTGCTAGTAAGCCTAACAAAGTAATTAGAATATTAAAAGGGTGGAAGTTATAAAGAAAGAAAAAGCTTTGACTTGCCCATAGATGCCTAAAGCCTGTATCAGGTAGTTAGGACAATTAATAGCACTAGCTGGCCACTGTTGGTAACAAGGACCATGGAACACCTGGAACCCATGGGAACACCTGCATCCAAACCTCCAAACTCTTGCACTTTAGGAATTACAAACCAACACACACTGGTACTGGTAAATACTCTTTGCAGTTTCTGGTGAAAACAAACAAGCAACAAAAAAAAACAAAACCAAAAAACCTACCACGTACATCAGAAAAAACCCTTTAGGTTCATTGCAGAATTGATCTTTGTAATGATTCTACAACAAGGGCCTCATTGATCAGCTTTGTAAACAAGACCTACTGATGTTTTGTAGAATCACCACAAAACCAACAGAATTATAAATCTTGAGATCCTCAGCAAGGAGGCTTTGTCAGGCTGACCTACGTGGCCATGGAGAATGAGGTGCAGTGGTCAGGAGCGAGCACGTTCAGCGGGGCCTGCAGAGCAGCTCAGCTCTGGTTGTGCTCTGTCAGCACTTACCAAGTCCTTCTGTAACTTGAAACACCATTCATGTTCCTGGGAGTTACAGCTGTCCCAGACTAGAGAGGAGGAAAAAAAAGTGCTGGGTATTACTGCACACTCTATTTAAAAGGTTTTGAAAACTCGCACAATGCAGACACACTCTCCCATTTATGTGAGGTCCTAAAAAAAGTCAGCAGCTTGGGCTAATCCAGCTCCCACCATCCAAGTTTTAAGAGGATTCTCCAGGAACTCTACAGTTTCATTGTCCTACTAAAATCTTAGCCAAAAGATATGAAGGGGGCAAGCAAGAGGGTTTTCCTTACATTTACTGTCATTGAACTCCTCCAGCAAAAGTGCTGATGATCTGTGTAATACTGTATAGGCCTCTGTTTTAACTAACAAACTTAAAATCTGAGTAAAGCACTGCCATTGGCATGAACTCGTCCCATGACGCTGCAAAGAGAAGAAGTGCTCGTGCCATCACGTGCTTGCCAGCTAATGAAATGCACTCAGTCTTACGTGCCACATGTCAGATTTAGCTGCTGTGTTAGTTACCAGCAACCAAAATCTCATGCAATACGATAGTTGCCAAGGAAACTCCTCTTCCAGAGGGAAGATGAAATCTGAGGACAGTCTGCACACACCCATCTAACAGAACAGCTGCCCCAGGTCACTTAAGCACCCCACAAACCTGAGTGGATCTTGATACTTTTGCCTCCTCAGCTAAAAAATACCTGTCTGAGGGCTGTTCAGGGAAAGGCCCGCTCTGCACAGACTGGGGAATTCTGGAGTATCAGCATCATGTAAGCTCGGCTGTAACCACGTTGTTCCAGCCTACAGAACGAAAACAAGGATTATCATCTTGGAGGGACTAATACAAGTGTCTTTATAACACTGAGTAGCTGCAGGTCAACTTAAGTTCTTCTTGACAGGGTAATTTTTGAGTTATAATGCACTTGGAACTGTTAAAAACCTGTACAAAATTATGTTCCCCACTATTTTCTGAAAACAATACAGAAGAAGGTGTAATGTTACCTACCTATCTGAGCAGCAGGGTCCCTCATGCACTGACAGGAACAATCTGGCAAAGGAAACAGGCAAAGCAGTTGTTCTCTGACAACCTCAGAGAAACACTCAGGTCGTCTTTTCTTCTGTATGGACTTGTCACTGTGAACTACCCTGCGTG
Source organism: Pampusana beccarii (assembly GCA_013399365.1). NCBI lineage: Eukaryota > Metazoa > Chordata > Aves > Columbiformes > Columbidae > Pampusana > Pampusana beccarii. The sequence continues at coordinate 985,560 of VWYH01007773.1, forward strand.
CACAGTGCCTCAGTTCTTCGGATGGAAACAAAGGCACCTCCAGTAGCTTGTGTCAACAGGCATCTCAGCTGAGCACAGAGCTCGACTGGGAGTTTATTAGTGCAAATGTGTCTTCAAAGCAGGGTCATGAGTAAACATTGTCTGAGTTGAAGTGCTTAATCCATAAACTTAAATAAAAATCTTCACATTTTTAATTCTGCATACGTACCAGGAAATCAAATACAGACCTTGAGTGCTTAAATGCTTTCAAAATAGCCACAAAGGTTTATCCACTGAAATTAAGCCTTACTTGGGCTCTAAATTGCATAACATAATCTGCTTGCAAGGGAGGGAACAGAATGACTGTTGGTGTAAAAATGCTGGGTTTGTAAATTATTACACTAGCTTCATGAAATCCACTTGAAAAAAAACTGGCTTTGATCAATGGGTTTCTTGCTCTCAACCACTGACAAGTTGGTGCAAGAGAGATTAAAATTTATTAGCACAGGCTGCTCCATACTAAAAGTCAGATCCATTACATACAGAGCCAGACTAAAAATTTAGCCAAGGCTTGAGAATTCGTACAGAACATAAGCGTACTGCTGTGCTTTCACAACTGTCACGTTGTTTGGTATTCCTAATCCTACTCTCCTTCCCTTACACTCCCACACTGAAACAAGCTAACCAACACTAGTTTTCTACTGAAACAATCCTTAAAACATAAATCACCTTTCATTGCAAGGCCATTATCACAATGGACTAGAACTACTGCATCCTACTAGAGCAAGTGGAATATAAGGATCAATCAAAAAGGCAAAATCTGAAGCAATCAAATAATGTCCAGAAGAAAAAGAAAAACCGAATCCTAGTATCCCAACAGAAAGTTACAAAAAGCTTAAAATCCAATACATATACTACAGTCCTAAAGATTGACGAGTCATAATGGAGACTACTAAATGCTTCCTTGACATCTACTCCATGTTTTTATAAGTGAAAATGTGACAAGCATCATCACCTGGGTTGAAATTCAGCTTCACCAAAACGTTCTTGACACTGGAGAAGAGACCCCCATGACTGAAACTGTTCTGTCAACCTTTAGCACTGGCAATAGCTTTATCCATGAGCAACACATAAGTCAATGTTTTGCACAGAACAGCTAACTTGTCACCTGTTTTCCTGCTTCACCCTTTCTCCACCTTTTCAAGGAAACAATATCCACTAGTCCAGCCTCCAGCTGTAGCCATTGCAGTGCAATAAACCTAAGAAATTTGTACAGCTAATAAAAGCTTCAAAGCTGACTTAATAGCACGAGCCAGACCTTCATTCTTTATGGTAGGAGGTGTCGCACAACACAGCAGCTGTAATCCCGAGGAAAACGATATTGTTTAAAACTTATCGATTATTAAACCATTCAAGAATAAAAATTATCTCAATTGATGAAGTAATGCCAAATCAAGGGTCAGCCCTGAATACTTAATACACAGTGTGCCTATGAAGATCAAATAACACAATGAGATAATCATTTATCCAAACTAAGAGTGCATGTGTATAATAAACAATAAAAGGGCATGCACTGATCCATATATTAATCAGATTCATAGCAACAGACCAATTTTTCTCCCTCTGGGGTGTGAAGAACAAGGTTATGAATCATAACAGGAACACTTAAAGATCACACTTGAATAACCTAATTGTGTACAACAATGACAGGATGAAAAGAAACTTAATCAAACTCTGAACTGTTGTTAGGTTTCATCCTCTTAAATACAGCTCTGTCATATGACTCTAATAAATTATTTGGATAGAAAAAAATATTTGTTTACCTTATTAATATTCTGAACCTACTCTGCCCATTTTCTTCATGCTTCATCTCTTCATTTGAATAGAAATAAATACGACTACAGAGAAAAACATCTGGGTTTAATGCAAGTTTAAATTCTTTTTTGTTACAAATCACATAAATATATACTTTTTATAAATTTACTGCCTTATAGATGAACTGGAGTTCTGGAGTTTTGCTACAAGGAAAAACTGTCGGCCAATCTTTAAATATTTATCTTTGAATTCCCTTGGTTCCATGTACTTGGGAATGTTTTCATAAATACATCAATAACTGTCTTGTACAGCTCATTAAGGAAGCTTTTTATCCTTTAGTGTAATAGTTCAGTTTACAGTTGCCTGTGAATCATTTTTATGGACCTCCATTAAGCACACCCTTCAAAGTGCAATTATTTGTCAAATTTTGTAGATACAGAAGCAATCACCAGAGAAAACAGGAAAGCTGAGAAGATGCATAAACATTCAGAACCAGAACTTGGCCCATCTCCAGCAGCATATTCTCTCCTCTGACGCTGACTCCACAGTGAATGAGACGTACCTGATGGATCCACCTACACAAGACAAACAGGTTGTCTAAAGGGCAGGGTGTGCACCACTGGCTTACGTTAATCAAGACCAGACACCATTAATTTCCTCTTCAAATCCATCACCAGTCAGTCTTTGAGGTCCCAGGACATCATTCCCTCACTTGTTGTAGTTTTACCACTTCCCTTATGGCCACATACACCAAAGAGGAGACCTGTGCCGCAGGGGAGAGCTGCACCCACTCGAGTTCCTGTCCAACCCAAAGCAACAAACACCAGTAAGGTTCTGCTATAAAGAAAACTTACATACAGAGATGTTGCCATTCAACCTCATATGTCAAAGTTATTTTTACTTCCTCGAACTTTGCAAAACATAGAGTTAGATAACTAGGTTTATAAATAGCAAGTTTGGGAGTTTGTTGGTGGTTTTTTTTAGCGCTCTAAGTATGCCTACGTGCTGAAAACCCTAGAGTGCTCCCTTCAAGAATTAGCTTCTTGGAAACCTTCACTAGAGTCCTGTATTTTCCCCCAAATCTAGTTCTGTAATTGAGTTTGACAGATACTTTCATCTGCAAGGTCAACGTGAATTCGGTCAAACAGGTTCCCTTGCAGTGAGCTGAACAGCACATGCAACAGGTTTAAAACTCCAGCCCGCTGCATTAACAGCTGTGATTGTCCACACGAGCGCTCTGAAAGGGAAACATAAACCAGACAATAGCACCCACGGCTACACTCGATTGATCCATCTAGTCAAGACAGATGGCAATAATGTCAAAGACAAGGGTAAGGAGACGAAAACAAAGAAAGAATTGCCATAGACTTTCTTCCAAGTGGATGATGCTCTTGCTGCCCAGGACAGGCAGCAATAGAAACCAGTGGCATAGAAATAGAAACCAGCATCCACAGAGAGGTAAACTGTAAGAACAAATTAGATTAACATGATTAATTGCCTGATTTGTGTATTCTGACCCACTGCTGTTGAAATCTATCAAGTATTTCACTGCCAAATCTCACCTGCAAGAGCTGTGGGTCACAAAAAGTTACATACTTTGTCTACTGTTATATTATATTCATTTCTGAATGTCAGCCTCATGAAAAAAATATGCTTTTGTAACAATACAGAATAGATTTTCACATATACAGATACGGCTCTGGTAGCTTCTGTCACTGCTGAGCATCACATACTACATTCCTTCTAGTATCAAATCACGTTGTGACTAATGTCATAAACACAAAAAAATATTAATAATTATTTTCCACATACTACAAAATACTACTGCAATTTAATTGTACAGCATGCTTATGTTATTAAACTAGATATGGGATACTAATCAGTAAGCTACAAGGTTAAACACTAACATTTTTAGCAGTCTCATGGAGTGACAGAAATACTTTTGTCCAGTTACACTGCTGAAGAGAAACAGCGATGGATGTGGTGGCGGGTGATGGCTGCATTGTGCACACACCACTGTGTACCTTCCTGCATTCCAATATCACTGATTTCATTGCTCATCATGTTCATGAAGGCAGAAATAACGGATAATAAAAGGTAAAACAGGAGAATAAAGGAAAAAGCCCATTCAAAAGTAAAAGAAAACGTACCTTATTTTCTTCCAAAGAGGTTTTCTTGCCTGACCTGGTCACTTCATGCAATACCTAAAAATGGTTAACTCCAAATTTTTTATTAATTCTTGCTAAATAGCTCATGTCTGAAAGGCTATTAACACGTTTTTAAACACTTTGACATTCAGTGTTGCCATAGCTTATATTCTTTAAAATACATTTGCTTGTCACACTTGAGTGGGTGGAGAAAGGGACTTGTGTTATAAGATATTTCCAGCTCTCCCTATCTGTACCAGTAGCCATTTTTTTCTTGAATACTGTAGCAATTTTTCTAATTATCATGTGCTCTGAGTTATTGTGGAGAAGTGATGCCCAATACCAATAGCTACTGTCAACAGAAGATTTTTTCCATGGCATGAGCAGGAGCTTTTAATCTCAGGAGACATTCAAGGCATTTCCAAGGCTGGAAATTCCTTCAGTGTTCCAAGAGTGAAGAGTCTGCTTGTTCTGTATGTTCAAGTATTACACAGAAGTTCAATGATCTATATATATTTAACACAAGATAGCATTTAACCCAGAAGTTATTACATATCAGCTAAAGGGATAAATATCTTACTGACAAGCAGGAAAAAAAAAAAAATCTCTTCTTTTGGCTTGTGCACTACCTGGAATGTTCCTGAGGCCTTATATACCAGTGGTGCTATGAAATACATTGCTGCACAGGCAAGCTGGCAGGATCAATGCACTTGTGTACAGTTTCCACATCGTGTTCCCCAGCTATCAAAAATGAAATGCCATATACAGAGATTTCTTCTCTATCCCTTAATTCATCACTTCCATGGCCACAATTCCTGGTGCAGCAGGTGACACCATATAGAGCAGCCTATAACACACTCCCCTAAAATCACAGCAGGATAATTCTAGGTTTTTGTTGTTTGTTTGTTTGGTTTTTTTTCACTAAAATTACAAATGTTAAACGATCCTTTTTATATCTTTTTCTCCAACAGTTCCACAGCATCAGAGAAACCTTTTATTCCTCACACTATGTAAAATGATTAACACACTTACTATAAAAAATTGTAGTGAAAACTACAGGTTACAGTGGTACAGACACTTACTAGCTCCATGCACCTCTAAGTTCAGTGAAATTTAACCATACATTTCCACTGCACAGAAACCAGTTGACTGGTGCTATGATCTATAATAACTGGCAGTTTCAGGTAACAGAAACCAAAAATATTCATTATTAGGATCTGCAAATTCAATGTGAAATAATTATCACAAAGTTTTCATCTTTCTCTGAAGATGGAAAAATTGAGAAAACCTGTAAACCACTGAAAGTTAAATTGAACCTTTAAAGCAGATGTACTGTACAACACAGGAACAAATTCAAGGCCGTAGATATAACCAGATAAACAGCTGTGCTTCATAATAACTTGGGCAGAAACCAAATAAAACAAAACTAAGGAGCTATTAGATACAGCTTAACATCTCTCCAATATTAACTAGACTTTGGGTTCTTTTGACAAGGTATTCTGCTGCAAACTGAAGACTTTTTTATTTTGCCACATTATCAGCCATACTGTGCAAATGTAAGGTTTCTATACAATGTGCCATGGAAGAAATGTTATATTTCATTTACCATTACCTTCTATCTATGATTGCTCCACTTTGCAATTTCAGCAATGAATTAACGCTCGTTTGAAATATGACTTTTTTTTAAAATAACCAAGTATCACCTCTTCTACGGAAGCAAAGCAACATGATTTTAATTCAATGTAGATTTGGCTTCTTGACAATTTGTTGCTTTTGAATAAGCAGAAAAATAAATTAGTCATGTGCAGTGCTTTGGAAGCAGAAATGCTTGCTCTAAAGCTGAGAGCCATTAATAAGCATTCACAGGCTTACAAATGAATAATTGTAGGGAACCCAAACGCTGGCCTGAATTTGCAGTATGAATTTAACACACAATTTACTCAATAAATACACTGGAACATAGGACACAACAAATTCCAAGAAAAATAGATAATAGGAGGCACACTTTGAATTGGTGTCAAACTTATCTCATCTATCTTTCCATATTTTCCCTATAATGTGGATCAAAACAATCCTTTGTGTTTCTTTCAAAGCCAAGCTATACTCTCCACTTGAGTATTTCAGGTTTACAGTGATGCGACAAAAGTACCTGCTCGCTCTGTGGACTTGAATAAAGTTACCCTAGAAATGAATTCGCTGTGTTGCATTTTATAGTATTAGAAATACACCCAGTGTAGAAAACAATAATTGATAATGAGATTTAATAAAAATATTCTGGATTAGAATATTGATAAGGAATATGAATTTTTCCTGCCTAATCACTCTGTTCTGTTTTAGTTGGATTTGTTCTATTTTATTTACAAAATCCAGATAATCCAAAACCAGGTGAAACAATTCACACATTCAACTACTTCATAATGCTGTCAGACACAACCTAATTAAATGCTTTGTAAATATCTTATCCATCCTCCTGCCAATACAACATTGCTCCTGGAAAACTATTTGCTACTGCTTTCTCCCATCAATTTTTCACGTGTCAAGCAATGGGTCTTTTGAGACCAGCTTTTTATCTAAATAATCACGTTGTTAAGGTTTTTCCCCTAGTATTGATTTAATCTTTCCTTCTAATGTATCTGTTTCTCTTCACTGTGCTTCGTTAAGTCTTCCCACTACAGGCAAGAACGGCAGAAGGCTGTTCTGAGCTGAGCTCACACTTAAGCTATTCCTTCTCAAGTCACGCCTGTTAGCAACTTCACAAGTTGCCCAATAGTCTAAAACTGTTCTGGAGAGCTCAGGATTGCTCCTCTCATTCATAAAGCATTTCAAACCCCACTCTGAGAGTGATTATTTCTTTTTGAAAGCAGCATTGTCTCATGTTAACAATAAAGTTGAACGATTAGCGGCCGAATCTTAAATGAGTAACGGGTACCACCTTGAAACCCCCCCTGCACATTTTGCAAGGACCCAGATTTTAAATTATGGTAATATGTCCGTGCACGCATTAATGAATTGTATTAAAGTGAGCAAAATGAAACCTTGGTAATGAGACTTCACATCCTATTCTGGCATTTAAAAACTTCTTGTAGCAGTATGAAGATGTCATCGCTTACAGAAGAGAAAGCTACCAGTTTTTGTGAAAATTACTGCTGATAGGATCTATTGCACTGACTAGCCCTCATAGCATGGATGATTTGTATTTTTACCATTTTTGAGAAAAGGCAATATACATGTTCCCACCTCACTCCACTTCCGCTGTAGAGATGCAAATAACAGTTTCCTACAGAAAAGACTTTCCTGGTACTTTCCCAGCTTGTAGTTCACAAAGTGCAGGCTCCTCTATTTGCTCCAGGTGCTAATTTCGTTAGGACAGGCCATGTATTATTAACTGGATAGCAAAATGGTGGAGCTGCTGCAGGGATGCTACAAGATGCATCAAGAGAGGGAAAGTGCTCCAAAGAACAACCCTGGGTTCCAGCAGTTGCTTCTCCAGGTCTGAACAGTGTCAAGGGCGATGCAATACTGAGTTCTGTGTCACCCCGTCACTTCTGGGTTGTAGGAAACGAGACCACTAAAGAAACTTTCCATTTGCTATTCATACTGTGATAAACCAAAGCCTAAACATAGCAGTCGCTGTTAAACAGCTCGACACTGTCTCAGTGACTTCAGTTACCGTGGCATCTCTTTACATTACACCATTTTAATAGGTCTACTGTAGAGTGGTGAAAACTGGGGTTTTAAGCTTTTTACATGCATATTCTTACAAGGCACAAAGGAAAAAAAAAGGAAAAAACCCAGAAAATACATTATTTAAGAAGACACATTTCCTTGAGTTTTCTAGAATAAGCTTCTGAAATGTTTGCTTAATGTTAATCTTTTTAAATGTAAATAAGGAAAGGCAAATATCATGCTAAGACATTTGAGTCTAAATTTACAAAGTTACTGATTTTTCTTTCCTGACCAAATGAAGATACTAAAAGCGAAACTTATCTTCAAATTGCTGAGTACACATCATCTTCAGATCGGTTACCTAAACTGCTGGGTTGAGAAGTCAAAACCTGCAAACCCGCAGAGCTGTCAGTCACATGAACTGACAGCCGAAAAGGAAACAAGCATTAAACCAGCTCAAACACTCCAATACCTAAAATACGCTAATCCCTGACATAGTGATTAATGAATAAAGGATTAGAAAAAATACACTGAAATTGACATAATTTAAAAGACAACTAAAGAATGAAAAGGTACCTTATGAGTACTTAACAGTTCTCTAAGTGGGAAACTTGCAGATCTAACAAAAAAGAGCGTGACTGATTCTAGTTTCAGACATTCATATTTTCCACAACTCATTGTCACTCCTAGATACAGAAATCGTACATGTTTAATAAGCATTATACTTTTAGTAATTCATAGCAACAATCTTACAAAGTTACAACCAGACCACAAACTTAAAATTACATCCATGCAATATGAAAGTGTCATACAGAGAATTATCTCAGCCTGTGCCTGACACAGCTTATCCAACAGTAGGATTCCATGAATTACGGCTTTTGTTCAGTTGATATATTCCTGAACCTCACCTTAATATTTCTTAGCTTTCACTTCATAAAGTTGTAATGTTGTTTCCCTGAAAAAAAATTAAGATCTCGATGCAGCACTGGGTCTGGTTGAAAAAATAAACACCATTCAGAAGTTCCTAGGCACAATACAAGCAATGCTCTGTGCATCCCCACAACCTAGTGAATCAATAGGCCTGTCTAGGACTCATTTACAGAGTAACTGCCATGGGCGGCTGATTGGACAGAGGTTAAAATTGAATTTAGGCTTGTTATAATTCAGAGCACATTCTATTTACTTCATATTAAAAGACGGATTACATTTTCCAAACTATCTCATGTAACCTTCTTGCCACATGTCACAGCGGTAATAAGGCCAGATTAAATGATGACTAGGGGCTCTGGTTTAAAAAAATAAGTTCTTGACAGAACCTCACATCTAAAATCCAGGTGTTTGTATTGCTCAACAGCTATCACAACTCCCAATTATCTTTACAGGTGGGGGGGCTCAGGTTCTTTTGCTTTGCTTTTTTGCTCACCTGCAAAGTTTTAGGAACAAGAAAACAAAACTGCTTCTATGTGGCCAAGTACATAATTGTATATTCACAAAACAGAAAACGGGTGGCTGCACCACAGATAGTCATTAGTTACCAAGATTATTACGAACAATGCTGACTCCTGCTTGGGAGGCTCCTGCTGTTCAGAAACTCCATGTAACCCGGTGGTCGTCTGCGGGACATCTGAACACGGTACAGTTCTTCTGTTGTTGTGCTCCAGGTAAGCAAAGCTGGTCCTCCCCGGACACAACTAACCCAGCCACATGGAAGGTCTCTCCCAAAGTTCCGAACACTGCAATCAAGGGCTGCTGTGAGACACCTACAGCTGGACCCCATTATTTATTTACACAGGGCTCAGATATCCCCAGAGAGAAATGGTGAACAAGTCAAGACATCCTGAGACATCCCATGCTCTTTCCTGACAATGTATAATTAAAAAACCTACTATATCCATAATGTCCTTTTTTTTTCCCCTCCTATTCTTTTCATTTTTTCTCCAAAAAAGAAAGCTGAAGCCACAAAGCAAAGCAGAGGCAGGAAGAGCCTCATGACACTCGTCCCATCCTCTGCTGCAGCCCTTGAGAGCCCTGGGCTGGAGCACTGATGGACGGGGACGTCTCGGGGTACCACATGCACATACACACACAGTGGTTTAAACATACGAGTCAATACAGTCACGATGCAAACTCAGCCCAGTCCTCGGCTACAACTGGACTGGTTGTTCAAACTGTGCTGTTGTCCAAACCAACTTCAGCTTACTGGAGCTTCTTGCTGGTGGCCCTCACGCTGACAACAGAGAGGCCAAGCCTGTCAGGATGTGAATGTCCCACCTATTTTAGAAAGTATGGCTGCACTAAAAACCTTTTCTATATGTTCTTCCAACAACAGAGAAGTTCTTATGTGAACAACTGCTAAAACAGGGGCTTTGCTGAAGACCCCAAAAGGCAAAGTGCTTTCCACTACCTTTGCTTTATGTTCTTTAACAGTAGCAAAAGAATATTTGACATTTTTAAGCCAAGAAGAATGGTGTCTGGGTAGGCACTTTACTACGGGATCAAACATTAACCAGACGTAATCCTACAGCTTCCAAACATCAACCTCTTTGCATCAGCTGCCCAGGCAGCAAACACATGTAGCTGTAATCCATGCCTTACACCTCAGATCTAAACTGCCAAAGTTAATCTGTTGTCAGCCTCTCCCATTGGACATGCTCTAGCTGAAATACATCCTGAATGCATAAGAAATGCTCACAGAAATTTGAACTGCATATATTGCCAGATCTGGTTTTTTGAGCCTTGTCTTTAAATTCATCTTTTAAAAAATGACAAATACTATAAAGAGGATTTAGCAATGCTGCAACATAATGAGCAGGACTAATCAACTTGAACTTAAAGCAAGTCACCTGCCTCATCTAATAGACTACCAATAAATTAAAACCAACCTAAAACATGTAAAACAGGAAATGCACTTTGGGGTATGACAAGACCCTCAACTCCTACATCCCTTGTCCAAAAAATACTGAAAAAACTCTAATTATTAAAAGTGAACACTTAAATAAAATAGACAAAAGTCTCCCTCTAACTTAGTTTGCAAAAATTCTGTATGGACAGAGTGTTTTAATATTTAAATAGAATAAAAAGACCCAGACTCCTCCCTCCAAATTCCAACCTGCATTTCCATCCAAGCTGCAGTCAGTGTTCTCCTCACATCAGATATTATTAAATTACAACTCCAGCTATTCACAAAGCCAAAAAATCAATAGGTTTCATACAGCCTCAAACACTCTAAAAGACATTATTAACAATTTGATGATGACTGCTGCGGGATGCCTTAAAAATTAACAGGCATCCGTCTCTCTGAAGTAATTTCAGTAGCTACTGTGAGAATTTCTCTGACTATTCTCCCAGTGATATGGAAACACTTGATGTCTGATCATGAACTGACAGAAGACTGGAAGTTCTCTTTAAACCAAATTACCCATCTACGTATTTAGTCCCTTGGTCAATCACACACGGGGCTGTGCTGGCAGAGGTGCTTCAGAACAGCAAAGACAGAGCTGAGCTCTGGTTTTTGTACCTAAAAAAACAGCCCTTAAAGTCATCTCAGACAAGTGTAACAAATTTAAATTGTTTGTGCTCAGCAGTGATTTTGCTAGTAGGGCTGTTAATAGAAATAGTGAAATTTAACAATTAAGATAATCTCAAACACCTCTACAAGTACAGAAGTATCCATCACGGAAACTTTACCAACTCCTTATCCAACCTAAGCTATGGAGCACAAAGTCCACATAAACTGAATACAGCTCATGTCAAGTACTGACAACTGTCCATGAATAGTTTCAAAAAATCCATTCTTTCATTTCAATGAATTTGGCTAGTGGTATTAATTCTCAGTCTAAATGTTCACAAACAGATCTGTGAGCAGGAAGAAACAAAGAAAGGAAAATTCAGGTTATTCAAATTATTTTTCCATAAAGTGTGTTCTTGATATTTTGGAGGGCACTCACCAGCATGATCAGTCTTTCAGCTGTTCGTTTAAACTCTGTTCTCTCTTTCCAAACCTGTAGAAAAAAATTGCATTAACTCAGAAGTTAATATGTATTTTTTTAAGCAAATCTTCTGTACAAATGCTTTATCTGAATGGGCTGCAACTCCAATCTTTGCTAGTCTAGGAAGAAAGCTCCTCACCAAAATTGGAAAAAAAAAGAAAAAAAAAAAGCTTAGAGTGCTACAGGTGCCTTGTGCCTACAAAGTTCTCATCAGAACTGGCAGTTGCTTTTCCCAACAGAAGATGCTTCAAACAGCAAAAAAGATGTACATCAGAGCCGTGTATTTCCACCCACGCTGTCTCACCCCTTCTCAGTGGCTGCCTGTGGGAAGCAAACACAACAGGGAGAGAGACTGGGGCTACAGGAACAGTTTCAGAGATGAGAGAAAAGTTAGTGATAAACATTTTGGCTTGAATGGGGAGAAAAGGTTTCCACTTCTGGTCATTACAGCTCATCATAGGAGCTTTTGAAGGGTCATCAGAATTCAGAGGAAATCAGACCCAGCTGAACTCAAGACTCTGCACATCCCTTTGCATGTGCTCGGCCTGATAAGGGTTGGGTACAAGAGGAATTAACAGCCTCCTGAAATCACACACTCACCTGACACGGACAATCGAGTTGCTGGGAGCTCACAGATGTCACCAAAGGCTTCCGCACAAGTCCTCAGCCGATTGTAAAAACGCCCACGAAGAAGAGGCACATGGTTGAAGCAAAGTCACTCAAGTTCCCATCAAAGTTAAATGTGCTCGCAGTATTTTGCAACCATTAAAATGACTAGTTTTTGCCAGCAGTAATCACTGAGATGCCAAAAAATCAAATGATTCATTAGTTTAATAGAAAGTCCGACACAGAAGCGAAGGGCAGACTCCTCTCACACCGCACACGTGCTCACCCAGGACACAGCGTGTTTGCACACCCGGCACGTTTCCCCCTGCACAAGGTTTGGTGCCGGACCTGCCCGGGGTGCAGGGCACATCTCACCAGAGCCGCCAGGCCGCATCTCTCACAACTCTGATCAAAATGCACCCACCCAACGAAACAGAAATAAAAGCATCATCTCTATACCGCATTTAGTGGTTCAGTGAACCAGAAGTCAGGTCGCACACTTGGTGGCTGCTGAATCAATTAGCCCATTAGGAGCAATTAAGCATGGCCAGCTTTACGTTTACTGTAGGAAAGGAAAAACTGGAATTTGAAAAAAAAGAAAACCCACTACATTTACTCATTCCTCATGACTGAATATCTTTTAAGTTAATGCAACAATATACAGAACATTCAAAAACAGGCACAGGCTATCCATTTACTAAAGGTTCAGCAAGTTAGACCTCATTGCATCTTGCTGAACTTCCCAATAGAAGTTGTTACCAAGTTTAAATTTTATAAAATATTTCATTCCTTAAAGGGTAAGAAAATTCTTAACACTCTTTATTGGTAAAATCAGTTTTGCTCTTCTTTGAACAGCAATTGCTTAATTTGCAAACAATCTTGCCAGAAGAGATCACTAACTTTGTCTCTCTTATCGTGCAGTATTTGTTTGCAGGCTCGATCCACATGTGGGACTTGGTGAAATCTGCCTGGGAGAGGAGGACGGAGCAGCGCTGACCAGAGCAGACCCTGGTGTCCCCTCTCCCACCCGCAGGAGCGCCCGGGCAGCACCAGCGACAGCCCGGCCACCCTCCCGCCCCCAAATCCTGAGCTGTGAATTACCAGTGGTAAGACAAGAGGTCAGCCACAGCTCTAGAAATCAGTTCATTCTCCCAGCATCTTTTGCACCTCCCTTTTTATATCCCTGGAGAATATTATCTATCATAGCAGTAATACATAATGACTATATAGCACTTTTCATTTGTAGATCTCACCACTCTTCACCACAGGTAGGAAATGTATTATCCTGTTTCCACAATATGGAGAAGAAGTGACTCAAGGAGAATCAGTGGTTATTTCAGGAAAAGAATCCAGGTCTACTGAGTTGCAATCAAGATGTTTTTACTGTTTAATATTTGTTAAAGCATTTCAGACAATTGTGTCTGTATTCGAGCACAATAAATTCCTTAACACACAGGCACTTACCCTGATTTTTCAGCTAAAAAAAAAAAAAAAAAAAGAGGTGGTGAATTTTCTGTGTGCTCATTAACAATATGTTGTTATTGGTTTAAAATATAGCAGTACACAAGTATCAATTGTATCGATATTTTCACTTCTTGAAAAATTCAGCCTCATTTAAAGCATGACATACTCTCGCATTGGTATTCCATTAAAAAACGGTCAAGGAGGAGTCACCTCAAAACAAAAACACTTTCAAATAACTTATTCAAGTGAAAAGTGAAAATGCACTGGTCCAAATGCAGATCTCCAAGAAGCAGCTTGAGATATCTTCATTCAATACATACTTGTCCTGAAAATAAAATATTTGCTTTTAGAACATCTTTAATTAAAAAAACAAATGTATGGATTTGAGAAAAAAAGTTTAACAGGTTCAAGGATGCTAAACGTTCCAGAGGAACAGAAATGTTGTTTTTAATATTATACAAATACTAAGATTGGCAATTTCAAGGTGGTTTTGTAAATTTTTCATAACACAGTTTAACAAACTGCCAGTACAAAAGCTGAGTACTCCTTTATTCCTTTGACAGAACGGGTTTTAAGAAAATGCTGTTTTCTTTTATTTTCATAAACACACATTGTTGCATAACAAAACTGAATGAGTATTCATACATACCTGTAAAACTATTTTTTAAAGAAACTAATAAATTTCCCTGAAGTCGTAGGGCTAGGTTGTACGTTTGGTCCACAAATATTTAGCAGACATAGCAGGACAGAACTATAGCTGACCATTACATCTCCTTTCCATGGTGCCTGCAAAACATCAGCCCTTGTTTCTAAGGATTTAGCCTTTATTTAAGAGATATAAAACCAAACACAAACAGCACAGCACAAACCTCATTGATTTTGCAAGACACGAGTGCCAAGAAAAATGGCTTTCATTGCACTTCATAATAAATTTATCTAAAAAGTCATTTGTTTAAAGTATTGCCTCAAAGCTCCCCTGAGACATGCCATTTTGATGGCACTCTTTTCATTATTCAAATATAATGAAGTGATTCTGCACGGTTATGCTGGACTATAAATCACTGCTGTAAAAAAAAAAAGAAAGGCATGTTCAGCATGAGCATGTTAACAGACCAAAGATCAGATTTTGACATGTGTTTTATTATTGCATATGCACTTTATCTCTTCCACATACCTTCAAGATAGCAGCTCATACTACTTTCCCAAATTCCATCATTATTAAAGTTGGGAGCTGACGGGGGAGAAAGACTTTAAACAGGGACCCGGAGTTTGCAGCTCACATCCAGTGCTACTGCAAACCTGCTTAAAATCTCCCTGCAGTCTCAATCCACACTGAAATACTGGAGAAAGTCAGCAAAGGCAGAATAACTACTAGTAGTATTTATTGCAAGCAACTTCTGGTTAACAAATAATTAAAGAAGCATTGAATGCTACATCCAATCAGCACCTTAAGAAGAAGAAATGAGAGAAAAATCAGCTGGTATGAAAACTCACTTTTACAAAAAAAGTGAAAAGAGTTTAAAAGGACTCATTGTCTTTCCAAAGCTGCCAGGATTTTTGTTTTCATTTAATTTATACCCAGTCTTATAACTGAATAAATGTCAGATAGTTTTCTAAGGTTGCAAAGTAAAACACAATTGCAATCTGTTTCACACAGTGGATTATCCAGAGTGAAAAATCATTCTAGATTTATGGGATAATTTTTTTAATTTAGTCCTGGTCACGCCTTGCAGAAGTTTGGAGTTTTCAGTTCTTAGCAGAAACGTTTCACTGAAAATGAACCACACAAACCATAAGAACAAATTACTTCAAACTGGTGAGAAACAAACTAAAATGATAACCTGCTATTACTAATGTAAGCGACCACTGATTTAGCTTGTAGACATAGAGGAAACAGCCCTTCGTGTCTGCATCTGGCCCACTGTGTGTTTTGCTTGCTTTTTGCTATGAATTTGCTCCTGAAAAACGGTGTGGATTATCAAACAGCCTGGCCAAGCGCCCTGCCAACCTCAACTAAGTTCAATGCAGAGTTTTACCTCAAAGCTTCTGACCTCACACACGTAACAGCATTTTTGGGGATCTCATAGTAAGATGTAAAAATGTATAAACAAACAGTACCAGTGGAGTGCAAACAAGTTATAGTCAATATGATAACTTGGATAAGGCACTGATGCTCTGCACTGCACTTCTGCTTGCAAGAGTTAAGAAGAGTAAGAACAGATAACAAGAAAGTTTCAAAGTCTGCATTCAATAGCAGTCTTCTTTTATCCATTATACAGTTTTGCCTTGTTGTATTTTTATTGTCTTTCATCACTATATCATATATTCATTCAGATCTTTAAAAAGTGAGCTAGAAGATACACAGAACATTACCACCACAGAAAGAGACCTAAGCTACAATTAATCTAATGTAAGAGAAAGTACCTCAAGACTTCATAAATTATTTCAACATTAAGGATGCAAGTGAGTAATCACTGTGGAATGGCATTTCACCTAGTTGACAGGAAAACCTCAGACACTGTGATATTTATAATGGAAATCATGAAAGATTAGTGCACCCAACTTTTACCAGACTTGCTAAAAATGAGACATCTGAAGGGTGACAAACAGCAAGCTGCCAGATCAGGAGACCTGCTTAAATCTTAACAGCAATTGCAGCACTGTGTATAGTTAACAACTCAAATTACAACAGGCCAAAAACCTAAATAAATCAGACAACGCGAAAGCTGAGTCGTGAACCAATTCAGTGTTCAGGTGCCAAACTCAATAAATTTTGCAAAACTCAATGGAATACGTGTCCTGTCCAATACCATCGGCTTCAATAGAGCTAAACACTTGATTTGCCCGAACAAATTCAGTTAGCTGGTACAGAATCAAACAAATTCTGCTATTTTCGGACTGCTGCATAGATGTCAGAGAGAAAAGTTACTTGCTCCTCACACTCCCACACAGGAGACAAGCAATACTTTTCCAACAAAACCTGCCAGGTTTTCCATACAACACTCCAAAATGTTGATGCTATGTAAATAAGTCTGAAGAAAATTAAAAACAAAAGAGGATCCTATTCTTAAATGTACAGAACTAAAAAAAATACCAGAGTCACTGAAGAAAGCAGAAAATAGGGCTGGGCATATTGGGAGATATTGTGGTCTCAGAAGGCTACTGACTGTATCTGTTACATTATCTTGCTAGCATTTCTCAATCATTCCTCAAAATCTGCAACCCTTACAGGTTTCGGTCTGGACAGAATCTCCTTATCTACACTGGAAAAAAAAAGACACGCTCAAAAGTCTGTGAGTTGGGGTAAAGCATAGAGCAAAAACCCCAAACTAATCTCAGTGCTTTGTTTCATACCTGTTCTAACCCCCTCATCCAGATACAGTATTTCCAATTTCTTGCTGATTCTTCGAAACAAGATTTAGGTCCAAGTATTTTTGGGAAAGGACTTGCAACTTGAAAAAAAAAAAAAAAAAAAAAACACAGTTTAACTAGACAGTTCTGTAAATGTTCATCATAACAATTATTGTGTCTTAACCTTGTCTCCAACATCAACCTGTGTCGCACTTAAAAGGGTAGAAATATTCGCAACCAACCTATCTAACTCAAGTGACAATGTATAGGAAACTACAGAGGGTTATTTTCTTTCACACTCAGAGGAGTTCTGCTTGAAAACAAAAGGACAGTAACTTATCTGTATCCCAAGATTATGCATTTCCAAACTACAGTCCTAGCAATGTGCATCTCCAGTGCCCCTTCAGCAGACTTTAGGGACCCAAGTCCTCAAAGGCATTTCAGGATGATGTTTCGAGCTCATCTAAATGACTGCAACCAGGCCAGGAAGAACACTTCACAGGAAGCAGGACGGTCTGGGTCTGCCTGGGAAGGCTCCCATCCCCTGATATTCATCTCCAAGTACCACCTGTGGAACGGGACTTGGGATGATGAAACTGAACATGAAACTTCCATTACTGGAATGCCCAGGGAAAGCAGAGCCAGAACTCCTCTGAGACAGTGCAAACTGATGTCTTACTTTGGCCCTGCTGGTCACTGCACTTCAGACAGTATTTTTCAGACAAAACACAACATCAGCCATATTCTGATCGCTCTTGGTTAAGAGCATTTTGTTTCTAAAGCATTAAATAAGACAGTTCATTTCCTGCCCATGTTCCAGTTCAAGTATTTGTACTTGGCCTTCCTAAGTCTCACCTAGAAGTTTTGATTCATTCTGACACTTCTTTGTTTTCTGGCCAGCCTCAGTTTCCCCCCTGCATTTCTCCACTCATCAGACTGCATTTCACTACAGGAGCAGCTGCTTTTCAGTGGCAGGCGACTCAAGATCTAAGGCATGCCCCAGAGTTTGTAAAGCACTTTGTCATCTTGGCAAAACAGGGTAGAGACACTGAAAAAGCATTTTGTAGTCTTCACTTTCAGAGTATTCTTAAAATACTGAAAGGATATTACAAAGGTGGGAACATAGCCCAGTCATTTTACAGTTACATGCATATCCGTGAACAAACCTCGGTGTTTATCACTGATTTGATTGCATCCCTCCTTTAGTCACTTCGGACATTTTTTTTTTAAATTCTGGAGACTCTATAGCTTTACCATTCACTCTTTACAGCCATTAAAATATGGAATGTGATCCTGAGTTAGCAGCTGAAAGATCAAAAAAGAAAAATGATCTCTTTCATATTTTACAAACCATTGGCACTAAAGAGATCAGCAGTTAAACACTGAAAAATGTAAAACTATCACAAAACAAATGGCTTTTGCAAGATGTCTTTGGGCTTTTGTGCACAAACATAACATATGAAACATGAATGACTACAGACATAAATAAACACATGGGTGAGTTTTACTAACAGATGTGGTACAGTTAAGCACCAAAGCTCTGCCATCATAACTCCCCGAGTTTTCCTTCTTACTCAAATATGTCTCCTTTAGTTAAGATGCACAGCACAAAAAAAAAACCAAACACACCCACAAAAAATCCCTGTTCCTATTAGACCAGAAGTAGCATCCACATAAGGTTTCATGCTACATAAATCATACAAAGTGGTGTTGACCAGGAATTCTAGCTGTACTGAAAGGAGAGCATGTGCTTTTGTGAAAATTTTGGTCTTTGCCAGCCAATATTTTTCAACTGCAAAAGTTCTCAGAAAGATCTTGAAATTGTGTTGACTTCAGGTGCGTATAATTTCTTCCTATTCAAGTAATAAGTTCTAGATTTCTTTTAGTTCAACCTGACTGGCATCCATTAAACTAAGAATTAATCTAATTGATACTTCCTCTAATTCTAAAATCATAAGAGTTTTTCAAATGTCTGTAAATGTATCTGAAGAAAGGATTGAACAACTTTCAGTCTACAGATTGATTAGCAGCACATTTTTGGGATTAATTCCTGCTCACGGCATAACTGGGACACGTACTATTTCTGGTGCTTGAAGAGTTCAGCAAACTGTTGCAGAATCCACAAAACACAATATTAGACCAGAAAAAGTAAAATGAGATGCAAGAAAGCACTTGCTCCTCACCAGTTTCACTGTAACACAGGAACATACACAAATTAGGGCAGCGAAAGAACCCACCTCCACATCCTACACAGAGACCCAGAGAACTTTCCTCAGTCACTTGCCTACTTGTTCCTGTTCCACAGCATCTTCTGTGCTTTAAAAAACAATCGACAGTCTTATATGGTAAGAACATCAGCAGTAAGCTGTTAAATTGATTTTATGAAACACCACATACGAGGAACATAGAGAAATTTAAGCATTTAATTGACTAGAGGTGCAGAGAGAATGTCTACTGAATATTTCTTCACCATCTCAGGAACGCAAACAGCTTCTACATCCAGCCCTTTGGGAGAAGAACAGGAGATTTTAGCATGTTTTTCACTTTTCAAAGTACTTGTCTTATATATCAAACACCACTGTAAGGAATACACAAGCATTTGCCTTTAGGTATTGAAAAGGGCTAGACAGGAAACTTTCTCAACCACATTTTAAACAATAAACTACTGCGTTTATTTCCTCTTGGAGACTTACCAAACATTTAGTAAAAGCTTCCTATCTTCATATCAAGTTACCCCCTACTTACCCCTACTATTCCTTAGATAAAGAACTACAGCAAAGTATTCTTACACATATTTAAAAAGAAACCTCAAGTAAAAAAAAATATATATTTTTTTTCATTCTTATCAGACAGAAGGTAACACAGCTGCCAACCGCAGAATACAAAGCCAAAGCAGTTGCAACCCCTGCTGGTAGTGAAATACTTCCCACATGACAAATAATTGATTTTTTTAAGCAAAGATACACACGAGTCATGCATGTTAAAATGAAAAAGCCATTTCTTATCTGTATAAAATAACGCTCAGTTCTGTAGCAGCTGGAAGGCGACCCAAGTTTATTAACAAAAGAATAGCCCCTTGAGACACTGACTCGCTGAATTGATTGCTGAGTACTGTCAAAATATTATGAGATACAATCCAGACACTAAATCTCCACTGTTAAGAGATCTTATTTAATTATTTTCTTGAATGGGGCATTTCTTGACACAGTGGGCAAGGGAATTAATTGCTGTCAAGAAGGCAACGTAATTAATTGTGTGGCAAGGAACATGCCCTTTCCATTATATGCTCAACATTGTGCACTTGAGATGCTGTATTACAACCTACTTGTATTTATCCTCTGCTTTCTTAACTGTTCTTCAGGTTTCTTTCCTCTCTTCAGACGGTAAAAGCTATGGAGATGATCACCTTCATTAAAATTGCTTCTACACTAGCCTCAGCTGATCAAACAACACACAGAGCCTTTCAGGCCAGAGAGGTTATTTGTTATATCAATTTTCCAAAGAATTCCATTGTTGTCTGTAGCTTCAGCACAAGCCAGTTGGTCTGCAGTGAAGATGAGAGACACAGCCATAGAAAGCTGCACCAATTTGGTAACTGTAAGACACAAACCTTACGCCACATCATCTTTGGTCGTGGTGCACTTATTCCCAAGGTCATCCTTCACCCTCAATGGTTCCATCCATCAAAACTAACAGGTTGCAGATTGAATCAACTGGTAAGAGGCCAGAGTGCAAGATGCAGAGTAATAGCTCTCCCACATCAAGGTTATAGCTTTTGACTTTTACTCCACAGCAGGCCAAATCTAATATTCACGTGAGAGCTGTAAGAATCATTCAACGGACTTCATCACAAGAAACATAAAAGAGTATACTGAATAACTCAGAGATCCTCTGATTTCCTTATGTACAGTTAGCTGTGGGAGCAGACACATTTCTCAGGAAGTTTGTATCACCCATTAATTACTCAGATAATAGAAAAGTCTAGATGAAAAAAAGCTCTTTAACAAAATCCTGATTCTTCCAGACTTGCAGGGATTTTTTTAGAATAAGGAAATTAAATATCTTTTATCTTGTATTTAACTGTATTTTTATGATAAGAAGGTAGGGATCACCAAAAAAAACTGTGCATGAAAACAGGCATAAGGACACAGTGAAGAAGCTGCCCTTTCTTTGCAGACAGCAGCAGCACAGCAGTGATACAGTCAGAACTCAAGCCCAAACTTTGCAGAAACTTCTGAAAACAGAAGCAGATTGCTGAGAACCGAAGATGACACTTCTCATCCAATTCTTACATCCAGCAGCTACTTATGACAATAAAAAGCCTCAGCCAAATTCATCCCTGGTCTAACTAATCACAGGAATAAACGTGGCACTTGGTTTTCAGCTTTCCCCTAATGCCAGTGCTTTGTATCAGCAGTGGTAGGTACATACACAGACATTAGAGTAAATTACACAAGCTCAGCTTCTCTCCTGAACACAGCCTGTCAGCACTTACGATCTGTACGACGCAACAGATTTTGCTGCTTCACCAAACACTTCAAATCGGTGTCAGTATAACACAACCAGCAAGCATCATCCTCGCCAAAGCACAAAACCATGAACAAGAAAGCAAACGCAAAGCAGGCAAGAGAAATTTAGAATGAGTGGGCACCATAAACAAAAAGAAGCCCACAGCATATAATAGATGGCAGGCAGAAAGCAAGAATATTTCACCAAAAAAATATTTCACTTACGTTCTAACCTTGTATGCTTCCTGGTACTTACTCTCTGTATTGGATCATGTTTTCCATCCGATGTGTTCTGCTCTTTTTGATGAACAAAGTCATTTGACACACTGTTTTCAGGTAGAGAAATTATGATAACGCAGAAATTAAAAATTATGATTCATTGTAAGAGTGAAAAACAAAACACTGTATTTTGTTCAAAAGCCTTTTCAGAACATAAATTTTAATCGCTAACCGGGGAAACTTAAAAAAAGGGGAAAAAACCCAAA
Source organism: Pampusana beccarii (assembly GCA_013399365.1). Classification (NCBI taxonomy): domain Eukaryota; kingdom Metazoa; phylum Chordata; class Aves; order Columbiformes; family Columbidae; genus Pampusana; species Pampusana beccarii. The sequence goes on from VWYH01007773.1 coordinate 1,007,570, forward strand.
CAAACCAAAAATGTGGGGAAAAAGTGGAAAAAAAAAAAAAAA